>CM031950.1:23117709-23280379 GCA_018749465.1 Paracanthobrama guichenoti
AGCACTTCACTGTTGAGGCGCTGGATGAGCTGCTTCTCTGATGCCACATACAGCCGTTCCTGCTTCAAGTGGTGGGCCAGAGTGTGAATGTCTGGCTTCACCATCATTCAGCTCAGCCACGGCGCTGCAGATAGACAGCAAAACAACGAAAGTAGTAGCATTGCAAGAGTACTACAACAGAATTATGCCAACTGAATATAATGTAAATGGGTCATTCCATGTCAAATCAACCAAATTTTGGAAACCTCCCCGGCTCAATTTTTTTTTTCCTGAAAAAAGACAAACATAAATAGTGATGAAAGCCAAAATATTAAATGTAATGGCTGTGTAATTAACGAGTAATTCACAGTTGTGTAGAGGGGGGGTCAAAATTATATTTTCACATGAGATTTGGAGCCAAATTATAGGGGTGTAAAAACTACTTTAGAAAAATGGTAGCATCATCATTTTATTTTTACACAGAGATTGGTGGGTCTATTAGTTAAATCTGCCCATATATGGCCTTAAAAATTAAGATTAAATAAAAATACAAAAACATTTCATAGGAACAATAATCTAAAATTATATTAAGATTTCTTTAACACTTCTTGAGTTACAGACATGTAAATTTCAGATAAAATATATATTTTCATGTTGTAAGCAATTATTTTGATAGAGGGAAACAAAGTACATTTCTAGTTTCAGTGTTATTTGTTCTTCAGACATTCCTCTTTAAAACAAGTATCAGCTGTATGAAAAGTGACCCACATATCTCTGGGATTGAACAATATAGGGCCTTTAAAATTAAGATACCGAAAGAAAAGTTTGTTAAGAACCAGAATCTAAAAGGATATTAAAATATCTTTAATACTTCTTGAGTTACAGGCAAGCAATCTTGAGGCAAAAAAAAAAAAAAAAGAAGAAGACCACAAGAAGTGCGTTTTTCCATTTTTGAACTGTAAGCATTGGCATATAGCCTAATGCAATAAAGATTGCTAAAGTTAACAAATTGAACTAAAAAAACATATCAATCTATTCAAGAAAATAATGATGCTTCCATCTTTCTATAGTCATTTTTACCTCCCTGTAATTGGGCACCAAATATCATGTGAAAATTGTCATTTTGACTCCATTTTGAAAACAGTGAATTACTTAGTAAATATACATTCATAATGGCATTTAATATTTTGGCATTCTTCACGTATATATTTCTTTCACCAGAAAAAAATAATAAAATAAATTAAATACATTTTATCCAGGGTTGAGTTGACAATTCAATAGAAGAGATGGGCAGACATCATATTTATAATGTATTCTTTTCATATTTATAAATGGAGTCTTTTGTTAACTCAAGCATTACGTAATGTGAAGCTGTATTTGATTTGATGACAGATTTTTAATTCATGCCAAATAATCGTACCATGGAGTTTGCATTCATCAAGTATTTTCAAATAAATAAAATAAAATGAGATGAACTTTTCATTAATGAACATTAATTTTTCAATAGCTTAGTGAATTAAGTAAAAGTTACACAATGTATTTTTGGGTCAAATTTTTCTTCAAAATTAATTACACACACAGCATGAAGTTTTTGGTAATACCACCCACCCTGATAGGAAACTGACAAACTTGAGCAACTGTTTCCAATGGGGATCAGAGACAATGAATACTGATCAAAACACAATAGACTTCAGTTGGAGCAGAAGCCATAATTAATTAGACATGAATTTTAAAAAAAGAGGCTGTGAGTGACAGAAGAACAGTTAGTCTAGTACAGTTATTCTAGTCAACTGAATATTGTTCAAGACAAAATACATCAAGTTGACTAGAATAAATCTACTAGACATTTTGCATTGACCTGGATAACAGTTTTCACAGACAGTTCGCTCAATATGTCAGTGTTCAAATATAATGTGACGTCTAATTTTCGGCAAACTATGTTTAACAGTTTGGAGGGTTTTTGTTAACTAAAAATTTGTATAAAGAGCCATGTTAAAATGCATGTCTAATGCCTAGTATGGTGCATTTTCATTCACATCAAATAAAGCTATTTTGGCTAAGGTTCTCAGGCCGGATTTTTTGTTTTTCCCTGTTGTCTGAGTTATTCACATTTTTACTTGTACTGACAAAAACACATTTATATTTTTCATTTAACATTGATTTCTTGTCAAATCTGATGTGTCGCACACTAGGACTGGGTGATATGGGAAAGAAAAAAAAAATCATATCTCTGTATTTTTTGGCTGAATATATTCCGTTAGGGCTGGGCGATTTTTCCGATTTTTTCCGATTCATTTGAATTTTATGTTTTGCCACAATTTTATTAAGTCGAGAAATTGCGGTTTTGAATAAAAATGTTAACATTTAGGCAGGTTGACAATACAGCAATGATAACAGTTAAGAGAAGAAAACTATCCGAACATGATGGCGCGCATGAGATATATATTATATATTATAACTAATTTTTTTTTTTTTTATACCGCTCAGCCATGTATTCCGGTACTTTCTACTTTTTCTATTTGAAAAAAAAAAAAAAACGGCATGTCTTAAGTTGACAATTTGGATTATGCACTTTCCCCACAGCAGCTAACTCGGTGTCCTCCACTATTTTTCAGACGCGCTCGTAATTTCAAACTACTGTATATCAATATAAACGGTATTGCCTCATGCTATATTAGTTATAAAAAAATATATTGATATATCTTACAAACTGTATATACTGCCCAGCCCAACCAGGCATTGCCGTAAATCAGAATGGAATAAGAGGTATAATTACTTCTGGGAAGTAAGCAGAAGTATTTATCTGGTGGCAGGTTTGTTTTTTTTTCTGAAGTGTAGTGTCATCTACATCTAACCCTAACTTTTCCCAACATGGTTTCAGTAATACACTCCCATTATAACAGCACATCTCAATATTACACAAGCCTTACGGGATAAAAGCACGAGGCCTATTATGAAAGTCAATAAACAGAGCTGCTGAATAGCTCAAAACCAACTGTGTAAGACAAACAATCAGGCTTAAACAGGAAGACTGCTCCATTTCCTCTGAGACGGGAGAGAATAGAGCAATTTTCGTACAGGGAACTTACGAGACTATAAACACGGCCATACAGCATAAGAAAATTACACAAATTTTATAAGGTCCAAAGGGCATGCTGAAGTAAAGTATTTTTTAATTACTTCACCTTTTTAACCCAGAGTCAGCACACAGCAATGGCAACTACGCACTTAGTTTCGTATGCGTTTCATTTAACCCCATGAAACTGCCGTAAAAAGAAGCAAGGAATGAAATGCATCATTTCTGCTTATTGGTTTTGTGTGCAAAACAGATGCCATGCACACACTCTGCCATAATCTTTGACCAAACTCATTCTATTGGTACATGAATGCAGCTAAGAGTATTAAGGATTTTACAGCAGTTAAATCCATTAATAATCCATTGTTAAATCATGCACTAACATAATGGCCAACAACGCAAAGAACCAGACCACATAAAATGCTGTCTTTTAGACAGAATCCTTCACCAGTCACCACAGACTTAGCACAAACTATTCTGAAAAAAAGCAAAGACATGCCTTTTTTTGCTATTCGCTTTGTCAACAACTTTTTTACGGCCCAGTTCAAACTAAAATCCTGATGTTACTGAAATACAAAATCCATAATACATAAGTGAAAGAATGTACAGTCAGTCAATGTCATATAATAAACATTGCAAATCTAAACGCAAAAACATACAATGAAGGATCAATCAGAGTGAAGTGTGCCAGAACCATAAAAAATAAATATAAAATAAATCAGTGTTGTTGCCTAAAACTATTAAAAATTGTTTCTGATAATTGAAAACAAGATGATAAAATATAATTAGAAGAAAAAAATAACTTAGCCTTGGCAACTAACTGAAAAAATAAATTTAAGTACTAAAATTACTAATAAGTTAATGCATTGTTCAGTTAATGTATTAACTAAAATTAACTAACCATGGGAAATACATTTGTTACTGTATTTGTTAATCTTTGTTAACGTTAGTTAATAGAAATACAGCCGTTCATTGTTTGTTCATGTTACTTCAAAGTGCATTAAAGGTGCTGTATGTAAGAATGTCAGCTAATGGTTGAAATGGGTACTACAGTCCAAATTCAAAATATTGTTTGCCCCGTCCCTCCTCAGACACTCACGCGGGTTGCCAGTTTGAGGACACACGGCAGGAACAAGTGCAATTGACAATGGAAGGTGAGGAGACTTGCACAGTGCAAGTTGAGTTGATTTTATCCGCGTTTTAATGTGCCTTTTTAGATATTTAGGCTTTTTAGGTCGGGTAGAATCTGCGATCTTTCACCCAGTTTGTTTGCTGGCTTCCATGGGAATAATAATACGCTGTGTTTTCTGCCAACCTGTGGTGTTGAAATACTATTGGGTAAATAGTGCTCGATATAGCACAGACCCCAAAAAAATAAAAAACCAAAAAACAGACATTCTGACACAAAATTCACATTTCAAAATAAAATAACTATAGCACTGTTTATCGAACTTTCATGTTTCCTAAATATCTGCAAAAATATTATAGTATTGTTATGCTTTAGTACAGTCAAAAACTTACATACAGAACCTTTAAGTAATGTTAACAAATACAACTTTTGAGTTTAATAATGCATTAGTAAATATTGTTGAAATTTACATAAAGATTAATAAATGCTATAGAAGTGCAGTATATTATTAGTTCATGTTAACTAATGAAACCTTATTGTAAAGTGTTACACCATGTTGGTCCACAGTGCATTAACTAATGTTAACAAATAAAACTTTCAATCTTAAAATTAATGTAATAGTAAACGTTGAGATTACCAGCCAGACCTGCCAAACACTTTTATGTTTTATGAATGGCCAAAAAAACAATGTGCAAATCACATTAGTTGACTTTGCGTTCTCACATAGTGGAGGGATGTAGACAAACAGAAAGCACCCGCACAAGCCCCATTCTCACACACACACACACACACACACAGACAGACACACACAGACAGACACACACAGACAGACAGACACACACAGACAGACAGACACACACAGACAGACAGACACACAGACAGACAGACACAGACAGACAGACACACACACAGACAGACACACACAGACAGACACACACAGACACACACACACAGACACACACACACACACACACACACACACACACACACACACACACACACACACACACACACACACACACAGACACACACACAGACACACACACAGACACACACACAGACACACACACACACACACACACAGACACACACACACACACACACACACACACACACACACACACACACACACACACACACACAGACACACACACAGACACACACACAGACACACACACAGACACACACACAGACACACACACAGACACACACACACACACACAGACACACACACAGACACACACAGACACAGAGAGAGAGAAAATGCAAAAAATTCTAATAATTTCTTGGACCGTTCCTCAGGCACAAAGAGGTCTTTGTAAAGCACAGTTACACAGGAGAATGCGGGATGAAGAGCAGCCCAGAGACCCCCTCAATTGTGCCGAGCCCCTGCGCATCCGTATAGCAGCCCACAAATACAGAGCGGAATATCCGTACATCCGCGGCGGCCTCTTGTACCACTCACTCCTTAATCAGCTCAACCTCTTGTCATCCTGCCAAATAAAGCACATCACTGTGCTCACTGTGTTTTGCGGTTGAATGCAGTGGTATGTGAAGATTTAGCCTTGGGGGCAGAGGAAAAGGCCACCTATTCTTACTTTCTACTTCTATTCTGAGAAAGTTTAAGGTAGTTGTAATGGCTTTTGTGCTTTAAGTGTCAATAAGCTTATAAATAGAAAAGGTATGTGCTAGGTTATACTGAGTAAGCATTAAATAAGCTTACCAAAGAAAAACTATGAAACACAAAGCATACAACTAGGCCTACTTTTCTAAAGATCTAAACATAGCTTACATGGCCATATGGTTTCAGATACTTAATAGCAAGATACCATTAAAAAATCTTACTGACCCTGAACTTTTTAATGGTAAAGCAATTAATAAAGACCTTATACAAATATTTATAATTACAAAATAATTCTATTTCAAATGAATGCAGCTCTTTTCAATTTTCTATTCATCAATAAATCCCGGAGGACCTTGTTTTCAACAAAAATATTAAGCAGAAGTGTTTTTGTGGACGATTCTGATCGTAAAAGGCGCAACTCTGAAGCACGGATAGTGCAGCGCCCGGACCGCCTGTGGCGTGCTCAGGACAGAGATGCGTGACGGCTGAGCAAGAAATCCCACCGGCACCCTTGGCATTAAAAGCTAGCGTATGGAAGCACTTTGGCTTCTATGAAGTTTAAGGGGAAAATGACCTGGACAAGAGCCACACTATATGCAAGTTGTGTCAAACTAAACTCAAATATTTTCGAAACAAGACACAAACGTGAGAAACCATATTACACGTTTCCAATACTCGGTTGTACCGGTAGTTGCTGCCAACCAGAGGACCACAAACTCTATCGCAAATTTGATGGTCAAGGATTTGCGTCTGGATTCTCTGCAAATGTCAATTTAGTGATCAGATGTTCATTTCATAAAAGCTGTTTTTGATTGTGGTATACAGAAGGAAAAAAAGTGTCTGTGCTCAGGGTTTAGTTTTAAGTCATAAGACTCTATTATTTATGTGTATAAGAGCAGCTGTATTAGTTATTCAGAATATGCTGAAGTCCACAAGCATTACTTTTGTATGAGAGCTGCTGGTACAAAATTCTACATTTTGGTATAAAAGCTGTGATTTTTGGGACAGCAATATGTTGTTGTTTTTGTTTGTTTTTTGTCTGAAGGATTATATTGCTTATTGTACATAACAGGAGGGTGTTGGTTATTACTTTATGTTAGTGATTTAGAATATGCTGAAGTATGTATTAAATTTACTATATGCATGTATTAATTAAGTACGCTGCTACAGACACTTTTCCTGTTGGTGCTTTTCAATGTTGGGACATATTCTGGCAAATGTAACCTTCCTGTTGACTTGTAAAATCACTTTTATTTGTTTTATTAACAAAAGATATGGGAAATAAATTCATTATGGGTCATTACAAATACTTTGCTTTAAAAGTACCAGATGAGAAAAAAGAAAATCTGTATAGAAAAAGATGCATCGATAATCGTTTCATAAATCGCATCGCAGCCCTCTGAATCGTAATCGAATCGTGAGGTGCCTAGAGATTCCCACCCCTTATATAGCCTACTGTACATAAGGAACAATACGTTTGCCTTTTTAGTACCATTTTAAACTTTTCTTGGGTTAAATTATATTTGCTCGCATTAATTAATATTCACTTGTGTGTGCATCATTAAAAGAGATACGAGATGAAAGCATGTAACACAACTTGCATGCATTTTCTGGGCGAAAAGGAGTGAACTGTTGCGCTAATAGAGTCAAGCAAACAAGCACGACGCGTAGGCGTGCACTGAAGACCAACAGCCAAGGTCAGGGTTTTTGCTAAATAATATATTATATCCCCCCATGAGCACTTAGAACGATCCCATGCAACACGTGTCGTATATTCTGTGATACTTTTGCACCTTTTTAATAAGCTTGATGCTGGTCACTATTCACTGCTATTTCACATATAGACAAACACGAGCAGGATATTTTATAAAAATTCTCCTTTTGTGGTCCATAAAAGAAAGGAGGAGCATACATGCATTTGAACAACAATTTTAGAGTGAACTATCCCTTTAAGATTGACTTTTACAGTTCAATCATTTATTTTAAATAAATAATAAATAACAAATAAATAAATACAAATTAATTATTTGATTAATCGTGCAAAAAGAAAAGAAACTAAAGGTTTCCAAATTTCCATCATCAAAATTGTCCCATTTTACTTACACTAAACATATTAGACAAAATATCTGTAGTCGTGCAGTGATGGAAAGTACAAACTGGACCATAATAGGACCACAGAGAAATAAAAGGGGCATGCTGCTTTTCTTGCACTGCCAAATTTCTGGTACAGGAAGTTGAAGAAGCAGATAACTTTTTCTAGACACAGCCGCCCTACACTCACCTAAAGGATTATTAGGAACACCTGTTCATTTTCTTATTAATGCAATTTAGGGATGGGCATTCGCTTAAATTTTCTTAGTCGATCGTCGGGAGAATTAACGATCGATTAATCATTTATTTTTTATAATAAAATTAATTATTTAATTTTTATAATTAAAAAAAAAAATGCAATGAATACAAAAATACGGTGTGTTTTTCCTCGATGAGACCTCTATTACAAAATCAACTTGTGGCAGACAGTTAAACTATGTTCAGTGAGGCAAACCGAACATATATGTGCGTGCATATGCGGTGCTCTAAAGCAGCAGAACCTGCAGTTTCGAGCCAGCATTCTTAAACAGAGACCTCATTTGTTCCAAAATAATAATAATAAAAAAAGGGGTAATTTTCTCTGCTCGTTGTGCATCACAGCTCCGAGTCCGTGCTAACGCCGACTTGATGCTAGGTTGAGACTGAGAGCAGGATGCACCGCCACGGACATTAACCAGGGATGCAGTTTGTTTAAGTGGTACATCATTTGAGTCGTGGCCGTGTTGTACTTATACACGGCATCATAATGTTTGCAGTGAACTATTTCGAAATGGTCCCACGCCACACTTCGCCGTGACCTCTTCATGATTATTCTTTTGAAATCAAAACGGAAGATCACAGATAAAGGAGTATGGTGTCAAATATTGCACCCTGGTGGTAAAATGTTTAATTGCTGCCACACAGTGAAATTCATTTAATTGCTTCAAGACAGACTACGCAATGCAACCTGCATTAGATTTAAAAAATGCATTAGATTAATCAATAACAAATTAACGTGATCGACGAAATTCTTAACGATCAATTATCGATCGTTGATTAATCATGCCCATCCCTAATGCAATTATCTAATCAACCAATCACATGGCAGTTGCTTCAATGCATTTAGGGGTGTGGTCCTGGTCAAGACAATCTCCTGAACTCCAAACTGAATGTCAGAATGGGAAAGAAAGGTGATTTAAGCAATTTTGAGCGTGGCATGGTTGTTGGTGCCAGACGGGCCAGTCTGAGTATTTCACAATCTGCTCAGTTACTGGGATTTTCACGCACAACCATTTCTAGGGTTTACAAAGAATGGTGTGAAAAGGGAAAAACATCCAGTATGCGGCAGTCCTGTGGGCGAAAATGCCTTGTTGATGCTAGAGGTCAGAGGAGAATGGGCCGACTGATTCAAGCTGATAGAAGAGCAACTTTGACTGAAATAACCACTTGTTACAACCGAGGTATGCAGCAAAGCATTTGTGAAGCCACAACACGCACAACCTTGAGGTGGATGGGCTACAACAGCAGAAGACCCCACCGGGTACCACTCATCTCCACTACAAACAGGAAAAAGAGGCTACAATTTGCACAAGCTCACTAAAATTGGACAGTTGAAGACCGAAAAAATGTTGCCTGGTCTGATGAGTCTCGATTTCTGTTGAGACATTCAGATGGTAGAGTCAGAATTTGGCGTAAACACAATGAGAACATGGATCCATCATGCCTTGTTACCACTGTGCAGGCTGGTGGTGGTGGTGTAATGGTGTGGGGGATGTTTTCTTGGTACGCTTTAGGCCCCTTAGTGCCAATTGGGCATCGTTTAAATGCCACGGTCTACCTGAGCATTGTTTCTGACCATGTCCATCCCTTTATGACCACCATGTACCCATTCTCTGATGGCTACTTCCAGCAGGATAATGCACCATGTCACAAAGCGCGAATCATTTCAAATTGGTTTCTTGAACATGACAATGAGTTCACTGTACTAAAATGGCCCCCACAGTCACCAGATCTCAACCCAATAGAGCATCTTTGGGATGTGGTGGAACGGGAGCTTCTTGCCCTGGATGTGCATCCCACAAATCAACTGCAAGATGCTATCCTATCAATATGGGCCAACATTTCTAAAGAATGCTTTCAGCACCTTGTTGAATCAATGCCATGTAGAATTAAGGCAGTTCTGAAGGCGAAAGGGGGTCAAACACAGTATTAGTATGGTGTTCCTAATAATCCTGTAGGTGAGTGTATTTTGATGACAAAACATCAATGGATCTATGAAAATGGAAACGTTTCACATCTTACACATAGTGATTACACTTACACAATTGCCTCGATACCATCGAGTATTGTAAAAAAGGTCTTGTCGTTTGAAACCAAATTTCGTCAACGCCAGTGAGCCAATAAGCAAGCAGCTTGATTGGCTGTGGCAGAAAAACACTAGTTTAGGCCGGTGACACCCAAAGAGGTGTGGCTTGCACGTGAGGCTGTAGTGTATAACCCCATCATTACGGCTCTGACACGGCCACTGGCGCTGATCACAGCCACACTAGTCAATGCTTGTGTTTATACCAGGCGCACCGCGGCACGAGGACAGAACAAAACATTGTCGGAGCCACGATGTGCTGCAGTGTAAATAGGGAGTAAGCGACCCAACACACATAGATGTAAAAGATATTAAAAAGATCAAAAGTGTGGCTACATTTCACAGGCTCGATGCAAATCGAGCCCCCCCAGACACTCATGCAGATTCGAATCAAGTAGAACCGAAAACAAATACTTTGATTATGTAATCCAAAACGAAAGGTGCATTTCCCTCTATAGGCACACGCACGTTCACTACTGCGGAGATGACGAGCAGCATCATCAACTTCATCTTTGCAGCCAACATTGACTAAGAAAACATTAGTTTATTAATAAACAATTAAAATGTCTCCTTGCTATTTTTACATTTATAATGATTGGGCTAATTTTCCCAGTGCCTTGCAGTCTCTGAGTCTGTTAAAAAAAAAAAAAAAAAAAAAAAAAAAAAAAAAAAAAACAAAACAAAACCAAATACAAAAATAAAACCAAAGGTTTTTTTGAGGTAATGTGTAAATGTAATAAATAATTGGTATTGAATGGTATTGAAGTCAAAGTATCAATATAGAACATTTTTAAACGATACCCAGCCCTAATTATACAAAAGGACACTGAGGCTGAGATAAGCTATTATGCAGCAGTGTTTCTACACTAAAAACATCCCAGGGATGTTTGTCCAGTGGTAAGCAATAAGATTAACAAGACACACTGCAATACACTGACTCAATGTCAGCAGCGATAAATTCACAAGCAACTAAAACCCAGAGATCAGTCTACTTAAACTTTTTTCAGGTTTTGGACTGCAGCCAAAGCTGTTTTTAGCAACTCAGAGAAGGGCACACTTTCTAAAAGCATTGGGAACAGGAGGAAGGTCCTTTTTTCAGTTCCTCTGTTCTCAAGAGCTGTGTTTGGATTAGATCTGACAGCATTTGAACCAGGTAGAGCAGACTCAGTCACTCGGAGGAGGAATGGAGAGAGAAGGAGAGATGGATGTGTGCTTAGAGTATTCTTATGCAAGAGAACAAAACGTCAAAACATATTCAAGAAAATAGCCCAGGGGTCTAAAGCAGGGATGTACAGATAACTTTTTTAAAGGCCAAGTACAACTACCAATAATTTTTGGTACTTGCTGATATTTCAGTACTGCTTCATATCAAGTCCAGTACAATGCTGTTACAGACACAGCTCACTTTCCATAGGCTACAATTAGGGCTGTCGCGGTGACAAAATTTTCTTTGCAGTAATTATGAGGATCAATAGTGCGGTATTATTAACAACAGTTAGTTCTGATAATCGAATCTGACTGGACACAAATATTTTACCAGTAAAAACAGAACTACTCATTTCTGCGTGTTCTAGACGGGACGTCAGTCAGTGCCGCTAGGATGTTACGCCACAAAGTGGTGGCAAGGGACTGTCTTTGAGTGAGTCTTTAAGCCGTTCATTCAACTGCACGTTCAAAAACGCTGATTCTTTCAAAGAGAGATGTAATGAAACGGCTTTTGAAATCATTTTAACTTTGGAGCGCCTGTTTAGAAGACTCAGCTGACTAGCAATGCGTCGATGCTAAGACAGATTTCGCATGCCTTGGACATGGCAACCTTTTTTCACAAATGTGTCTCGGCCTGAAGGACACATGCAGGTAATCGTACGCACTCATCATTATCGATCTCTCACATTCACTTTCTGTTTAGGCTTGTTAAGTGCAAATCTACAAATCACCATTGTACACATTATGTTACCATTACTAACTTATTTAATATTCAGTACACATGCACAAAGTGTAAAACAAGAAGGGCATAGTTAAAAAAAAAAAAAAAAAAAAGCGGTTCTTGCGTTGCTCTGCGGTTGTCTCCTCAATAGCACTGTATTGCGATATTGCCGTTATTGCGACAGCCCTAGCTACAATTTTCTTTTTGATTAAAATGACTGAGCTCCCTTTTGTTTGAATGACGAGCATGTCCAACAGCAATAGAATGCATGCACACGTACACATGCACCCACACACACACACACTTAGCATTAGACTTGGTGTCTTCCTAGTATAAAGATATCAACCTTTTTCAAATCTTGTTTAACTAAAAACTACTTTTTGGACAAAAATAAATAAAAAAATTAAAAAACAACAGTATTTTACCATCTCCTATTCATTAATTTTAAGTAATTTTACTTGCTGATTAAAATGACATCTAATTTTAGATGATTAAATCATTTTAATTTGAACAAACTTATTACTATTCAAAAGTTTAGGGTCTGTAATAGTTTTTAATGTTCTTGAAAGAAGTCTTTTAAACACACAAGAGCTGCATTTATTTGGTTAAAATACAGTAAAATAGTAGTACCATTAAATAGTTCATATTTAAAATAACTTTTCTACCTCACTCTACGTTTTATTTATTCCTATGGCAAAGCAGAACTTCCAGCAGTCATAACTACAGTCTTTTTTTGCAGTTTGTTATAAATGATTTATTTTTTTTTTTTTTTATGTCACAATAGAGAAAAGACAAGAGCCACTTCTGTTTCATACCTCCTTTAATATTCAAAAGAGATACTCCGATAAATAGAAATCAGTAATAATTATATATAAAAACATAATAAAACTGTTACTTTTGAGTACCTGAGCACCGGAAGTGAGTACACGGTTGTAATAATACAATGTTGTGTATTTGTTATGCTTTATGTATTTGTTACCATCAATGAAAAAAACAGCAATGCTCTGTTAAGGACCATTTATATCAGTAATTTCATTGACAAGATTAACAAATTAATTCAAAAGTAATTATTCAAAGTGATTATTCAAAGCGTAACTCAGGTTAGGCTGGTGCCTTAAAAAGGATCCGTTTTTCATTTCTTCTTCCTCTTTGCATCTGGTTGAATCAGTGATCTCAGTGCCCTTAAAGCACAGCAGTAAGGAGCTCTGTGGGATATGAATCACAGACTGGATGCAACATCACGCACTTTCAAATGTTTACTACAATGCACCAGACCAGCCCACTCATGAGAGAAAATACCCACACTTTCAGCAACGAATGCAGACTCTTCAAGGGACAGCATTGTGGATGTACTAGCAACTGAGCATATGAGTAATCCAGAGCGGAAGTATACAAGTTTCGTGGCATTATGAGCACAATGAGACAACATCTAAGAAATGGAGGCAGCTAACATGACTAGCTGGGGATGTGATGTGGAGTGGGATGCTCTTTCAGTGGACAAGCATCTCAACCACATTTCCATTTACAGCTACATAAATGTGCATGCAAAGAGATAACACTTGGTCAGTGGAACTCTACTGAAAGCCCTTTTAAAGTGTCCAGATCTGCATTTTTCTGCTTCTATTGGTATCTAACTGACCACTGAAAATCTCATAACCAAGCACTTAGTCTTTCTGAGAAATCTATTCAATTGCACCAGCCTGGTGTACATGAGAGTGTGGGAGTACTGCACGGAAATGTCTCCAACCCGCCTTTGGACAATATGAAACAATATCTCTGTGGTTTACAGAAATAGTGTACCTAGCAAGTTTGAGTACCTTGGAAAGAATCCAGAGATGAAATAACAGCTACATGCACAGCTTAGCATTAGTCATCTTTGAGATTTCACAAAAAAGTCACGGAACATCAAGGATTTAAGAAACACCTGTACATGTATGCCATTACATGGAAGCAATTTTACACCTAAAAAATTAACAGCCAATAACCATGTGACCAATCAAAACAAGCAGAAGTCAACACACAGATGACATAAGCCTCCTGAGAATTACAATTTCAAGTGGCTCTCAGAAAGTCATCAAACTTCTCATGTTGTAGATAGAGAAGTTGGTGACAGATCTGAAAAATGTGGTTAAGTACATAAAGAGGAGGCTAACAAATGTTTCCTCAAAAAAATAAAGATACAGCAAACATTCCTCTCCCCTAAGATGTTTATTTTTTTTCCGAAGTAGGCATTCATTAAGTACGTTTCACCATTTTATTTTATTTTTTTTTAGCAGATAACTGTCATATAAAATCCAGTATAAGTATTTAAATTACCATCAAAGACATATATATCGGAATAAATATAACCTAATACAATAAAGTTGCACCAATAGCATGACTAAGTGTTATTGCCCAATATTAAATTAAATATACTAACTCATATTGGATATTTAGATGGCTCATATGGATATTTCACTGTAGGCTACTGCTCCCAGTAATTCAACGCTAGTTAAACTTAGTAACAATTTACTTTAATTTAAATGGATTGCATCTTAAGAACATTTAAGAAGTGCCACCTATTTAAGAGAGCGAGTCAAGCATAAACATGAGTTTAAAGGGATAGTTCACCTAAAAATAAATTCATCCTTTACACCCCTTCATGTTGATCCAAAACTTTTGAAAAATCTTGGTAACCACACAGATTTGGTGGCCATTGGTTGACTTCTAATGCATGAAAACTATAAAAATATCTTCTGTGTGTTCCAAAGAAGAAAGAAAATCATACAGGTTTGGAACAATATTCAGGTGACTAAATGGTGACAGAATTTTTTGTTTTGTTTTGTTTGGGATGAACCATGACCCAATCAATTCTTTTTACGTAATTTCATAATAAGCTAATATCATTCATGTAGGGCTGCACGATTAATCGAAATTGAACCGCAATCGCGATTTGGCTTATATGCGATTATGAAAGTGTAAAGACTGCTATTTTAATTAAATAAATATATGCCCAGTGTGTCAGTGAAGAGCGCCTCTGAGTTTGAAAAAGCAACGCATAAAATATCTTCACAAACTAGTAATGTGAAGCGTTCATAAACCCAATGTCCAACAAAATACAACGTTTAGTAACATGTTTTAACTTCATATTGTCAGTCGAGTGTTTGTGAGCTGATGTGGCTTATCACAAAATGAGGCAGACAATGAGTTATTCTGTAATATTCTATACAGTGATGAAGTCTATGTCAGTCAGCACTGTATACTTTATTATTATGAAAATACCTGAGAAGGCTTGAAGAACTCAAATACCCCATATCTTGATGCAGTCGCGTTTATTGTATTCATTCATCAGTCAAAGCGTTTCTATCTTCTTTTTATGCAGCCTACAGCGCTAGCTTCACATTAGGGATTTCCTGAAAGCTAAACTATTACTTCTCTGAGGCAGATGTGGAGTTTCTGCTCGAGGGCGCCCTCTGGCCTCCAGTATGAATGAAACTTTTGGGTAACAAATAAGAAAAATAATACTTCGCTAAATAAATGTATATGACAATCCATGTTCTTCTTCAATGTACAGGAGTTTTTTTCCCCACAGATGCATAAGAGGCTCATATTTCATATTAAAGACACAGACTTTAAGAAATTTATAAAAGCACAGATTTTTATAATATTTATATTTTACAATAAATCCTTAGACCTTTCTAATGATTTATAGTCATAGGTAGCCCAGCAGTTTTTTGTAAAATAAGTTCTGTAAAATATTATTATTATTATTATTATTATTATTATTGTTATATTTATTCTTACATACTCTATTTTTAATTTGTAATAATGAAAATGTTATTGTAATAGTAATGTTTCTTATTTTGTTAATCTTTTTAGCAATAATAATAATCATAATAAATATTATTAGTCATATTAATATATACACAAAATGTTATATACACACACACACTTTCATTTGTAAAAATATAAATAAAATAGCTTTTTAAATCAAAATTTTAACCAGAATAATCGCAATTACATATTTTCCCCAAATCAGACGTAGAAAATAATTACACCCATATCTGTGCCTGCCAGAATTTTCAATGGATGCATCCTTATTTAAAGTCATCATAAAGTCGCAAGATTAACTGTTAAAAGATCGCAATCTCGATTCAAACACAGCCTAAATGACAACGATTCGGCATTGATCACAGCGAACATTCAAATCTGCATTGGAGTTCCCGCTGACCCAGAGAGAGCAGTTGTCATGTATAGGTATGAAAGAGCTTCACAAAGTCTTTTCAACCACACATTAATATTATTTCTGTTTTACAAAAATTCTAATTACAGAAGTACTGGGATAAAAGTCTATAGTTTGTATATAAACACTAATGTCTCTGGTAGCAAAATAGAGTAAATTACCTTTTGAAAGTAACTTTTACCATTCAAATAAAGATCGTATCAAATACATTGTTTTTATTTTAATACTAGTGAAACAAATTACTAGCCAATGGTGACTCGAGCTTCAGTGTGTCAGTACAGGGTTGCTATTCAGAGTTGTGGGAGAAATGTGATCTCTATTTTAAGCAAAAAAAATATTGTAATTCTCAATTTATCCAAAATTGCACAGCACTAAGTCATCAGAAATAAAATTCATTTTAAAAAACATTTCATCATACTGAATTAAACAACTTAAATCTCAGAAGAAGAGGATGAATCACATACAAATTTGTTTACAAGCACATGATGTTCAAGAATTGTCAGCTTCTTCAGTTGCCAAATACCAACAGCAAGGCGCCAAGAAAAATATGCCAAGGGCCCCTCTGAATTACTATATGTGTCAGTGCACTCTCTTTTCTCTCACACACACACACACACTATCTGGAGCTTCACACTTCCTAACTCCTGACCGTGCTGGAAACACATCCTGCTTGACCTCAGCATCACCTCAACAGTTTGTACACTGCTTCAGTCACATGACAAAAAGATGCAGCCTTCTAAAAAAAAAAATGCAAAAACTGAAATGGTTCATCATCAGGACATAGCACTTCAACAAAAGGACATTTGGCAGAGGTAGGTGTAAACTGGCATCAAAAAACATCTTTATTGAGCATTCACTATACTAGTGAAAGAAGTTGTTGAGATACAAGCCCCATTAAAATAGTTAATGCATCAAATCAACTCTGCTACTCAGAGCGCCGCTAACCTAATGTCACAGCTTTGGCATGTGTTGAGGAGATGCAATGGGAGGAGCTTCATACCCTCCATATGAGACTACACGAGGACGGCCAAACAGTTGAAGGATGAACCAGATCAGAAAAGCAGTACGTAATGTGCCAGCCACACACAGCTGACTGATTAGAAAACAAGAGCAGTGGATTTGGCAGTTGTCTAAAAGATACAAGACTGGCTTTTCTGAGACAGCATGTGTTTGAGCAAGCAAGCCGTACAGATAACAATTTCCCTCCCCTGAAATTACCCAAATACCCATTTTAAAACCACAGATAGAGACAATTTATTTTGTACTTGCTCTTAATTATGCTCCAGAGCATTCCAGTGCTGAAATGTATTTGTAACACCACTGAGACTTTAAAAAAAAATCTGGCTTTTTGTGTGTAATGTGGCGAGTTTTTACTCTTTTTGGGACGATTTCCATATGCGATTAAAGTTGCGATGAAATTAATGGAGCGACAGATCTTTTCTTCCATACTGTGACTTCCAAATGTAGGGCGGGAGTTCATTCAACGCATCAACTGGGCTGCATTCAGCCCCGACAAAACATTGCAAAACGTTTTTTTAAATGGAAACGGTGGTGCGCTGAACACCCTGTTCTGATAAAGCAGGAGTTGCAACTATGGCAGCTGAGAAGGCCATTCTTTGTGCTCTTTTTGAATAATATTCAGAGCCTGATGAAATCGGTATAAATACATGTTTAATACTGCAAAACATGCTCGATGTTACAGTCACTGCCCTTGCTGTCCAGAATAAAAGAGTGAAGGGATTTGTGGAAACTGTGGTTCCTAATTATTGTGATCCAACATTTGCCTTGCAATTCAGGATGAAAAGACTAACTAATAGCCGTCTAATGTCTTCATTGTTGCGTATACCGAGCTGCAGCAGACACATTTGTAAACGACTTTACGTGGACCCATTGTGTCTCTTTAACACCGCACGGTTTATACACGTTGCTGCTGATTTGGCTGACATTTTTGACACACCCACCAAACAAGAGAAAACGCATCTCAAACCCCGTTGCACACCGTTTCCAGGAAACATGCCGTTCAACCCATGAAACTGTAGCAAAACGTTGCGCACCGATTTGAGCTTGAACATGCCCGTTGAATGGATTTTGACGTAGATGCGGCACTCAATAATGAATGTGATCTCGCAGTCAATTGTGGGGAGACAGGGTTTAACTGGAGTAAATGATTTGGAGTCCTGCATACGTCACTAGAGAGAAGTCTGTAAATGTCATTAGAGGCTCAAGTAATGGCCTTTTGACATTACAAGGTCAAAAAATGTGACTAGCCCACTCGCGTATGAGAGTGACAGAGAGGAGATCGTTGAATAAAGTCGTTATTTTTGTTTGTTTGTTTTCCACACAAGTATTCTCATCGCTTCATAACATTCATAACGTAAGGTTGAACCACTGGAGTCACATTGACTATTTTAACAATGTCTTTTAATACCTTTCTGGGCCTTGGAAGTTGCAATTACGTTGCAGTATATGGAGGTGTCAAAAAGCTCTCGGATTTCATCAAAATTATCTTCATTTGTGTTCTGAAGATGAAGTAATTAATGACTGAAATTTCATTTTTAGGTGAACTTACCCTTAAAAAAAAAAAAAAAAAGAAGAAAAAAAGTATAAGGGGTTAAATTCATGCCAACTTTAAACTGGGCAATGTCTGTATTAACAAACTCAAAATTAACTTCTTGCCTAATGAAATGATGTAGGTCTGAATATCAGTTGAATCACATCAGCACTCCTGCTATGTTGTTTAATTCGATCCATTTCATTTTATTGTATTGTTTTTAAAAGAAGGATTATTTCTCTTTAATTTTAATTATTTCTATGTAAAGCACACCAAATTACCATTGTGTAAAAATGTGCTAACTAAACCTGGTTAACACACTTATTTAGGTCACTTAATTCCAGACAAATTATTATGTTTGGAAATAAGTGACCAGTATGAAAACACTTTAATTTAGAGATTTGATGCAAACAACACTGTCCCATTTATATTTCGATCACAATGGGAATCGTCTATAACGTCAGTCACACAAGAGCCATCTGTAAACACAGAGATATAGCAGCGCGAGACCTGATAAAGTGAATGACAGCACAACGAAATACCGCCTGCAAATGCATGTGCAATTCACATTGAAAGGAAATTATACAAACACTTAGGGCCTTACACTGTCAAATAAAACACGGGAGATGGCATTACTACACCAGCATGACTGTCAATGAGAAGTGCATGACAACAACAAAAGCTGCAAGAGTCGGTGTGTCGAAGGAATCGTCGTGTTTTACAGCGCGAGAATAAATGAAATACCTCGCTTAGTAGCGCTTCGAAATCTACAGTCAGGTAACAATATCCCAAGAAACCGAAATATATTCCTGAGAGCTTAATTTGGCAACAAACGGGGTTAAAAAAACAAAAGGTGACAACATGACCGAGACAAGCAGGCCAACAAGCAGCTAGCGCTCAGTTCGCTAAAGTGTCACATTAACCAGCTCGAGCCAGCGTACAACAGACTTACCGACTAATGACGGCTGGGTGTGAAGTATTAAATTCAGTCGCGACTGGTACAGGTCGGTTTTACAGTCTAGTTCTCGTTTCTGTCCTCCAAAGGTCCAAGCTGCGAATGAAAGAGATAAAAAGTCCTCCGTCGTGAGATTTTCTCCTCCCTTTAGCAACAGCCACAGCGCACACAGCTGTCATCAAACGGAGACGCGCGCCATGCGCATGCGCAATTCAAGCCTGCGCAGACCTGCAGCGTATGAAACTTTGTTGAGTGTTTTTCGTTTTGTATTTACAGTTTGTTTCCAAACACTGATTTCTTTTAACATTATATAAAAACTATTAATACATTTAACTACTTAGAGAAATAAGGATTGAATAAGAGCTCGAAATTCACTGAGACCTTTAAATTGACAAATGCATTTTGGATATTAAATTGTTTGACCAGCAGGTGTCGCTACAAGGATGTAATAATATGAATATGCACTCTTATGGTAGCTTATGTTGTGGAAAATTGAGTTATATTTTATTTTTTAATCTTTCAGATATGACTACCTTTCTGTCTGTGTTGCAATAATAATAATAATAATTATTATTATTATTATTATTATTATTATTATTATTATTATTGCTCTTAAATTGTAGATATATCCTATAATAAGAACTGTTGTAGGACCAATTTGAATAGAAACTTATAAACATAAATGCAGTGAACACAAGTTCTAATGGAACTGTTTGCAAATATATGCAATTGAATTACAATACAAATCAATTAAATTGTAGCATTCATTTCTTTATTACTGACAATATACATCCAATCATGTACATAAATAATATATATATATATATATATATATATATATATATATATATATATATATATATATATATATATATATATATATATATATATATATATATATACATATGTAAAGTAAATGTAAATAAATTAATGAAATCTAAATTGCTTGCTTGATACAACCTTTGAAAATCATAAACAAAATAACATTTTACCAATCACAATTTGTAAATTACAAACTTTTTTTTTTTTTTTTTTTTTACAAACATTAAACATGCCTTACTGTTCATTTGATCAGTACAGTTGGACAGAACAAATTAAAATACATAGATTAGGATCCTGGAAGAGATATGTTTGTTTTATTAGTTCAGTAATAAATAAATAAAAAATAATAATAATTATGTGCAATATGATAAAACTATACAAAGATTGTTGAGAGTTTAAATTCATCTGTCCCTCATCCTGTATAGGCTATTTTTTCACTATGTCTTAGTAATCAGCATTATACATACTATTCACCTCCTTGGTGCATCTATTTTTCTTTGAGATTCATTTTGTAGGCTTTTTCTGGGTTGTCTTCAATAATTCCATGGACAAACAACACAGTATAAGCACAGAAGAGAACACTTGTGCTCCTCAGCTCTCTTCGCAGCTGTTCATATTGAATGATCTTATCTTGTGATCTCTGTCATTGTACAGAATGATGCTGGTGTCTCCCCTGATGACCTTTTAATGACCTTTTCCAAATAGTGTTTGAGTCGCCGACCTCTCTAGCATGTTGGCTTACCAATGCGAGTCCTGCTTCGCAAAGCCTTCTTCCCTTTCTGTGCAGGAGGTAGAGCAGGAGGCAACGGCCCAGGAGGATTACTTACCACCTTGTCTCTCCTCAGCAACATCGGAGTGCTGTTGTTGGCGGCAGTCTCAGCCCCCCAGCCCCCCAGTGGCTCAGAATTGGAGCGGGGCCCCAGGGACAGAGGTAGGCATGTTTTAGGGGTGATAGTGGTCATTGTGCGGTTGAGCACTCGTCTCCTAGATGTTCCCAGGGGAGGCATGCTGGGAGGTCTGTGTTTCTTGGTCTCCATGGGTTCGACTGTGTGGTTTCTGGGAAGGGCAGAGGGAGTTGTGCGAGCCAGCACTTGTATTCTCAGTAAGTTAGTTAGGCGGGTCTCCAGTCCGCAGAGCGCCTGCTCCGTGTAGCTTTGCATGTCACAGCGAAGCTGAGCGAGCTCCTCTCTCAAATCCTTCTTTAATGTCTCTACATTCAACAATATCTCCTTCAACAAAGCTACACATAATTCTTCACCTCTCTCCTTATCCTCTTCTGCATTCTCTTTATGGACAGCCTGCTCCTCTGCGTTCTCCTCAGATGAGCTAATCTCAACTGTGGGTGTAGGTTCATCATGTTCCTTCTTGTTCTTCTCCAGTTCCTTGATTTGGTTTACAACATCCAGTATGCCCATGCGCTGACCGCCCTGCGTCTTGATCTGACTCCTCACCAAAGAGAAAACTGAATGGACTCTAGCATGCTTTTCTTTGTCTGTAACCGTCTCTGCTGCTTCATTCTTCTCCTCCATTTCTTCATGAACAGCAGGATCATGTTCCTCCGCTTCAACCTGCATGTTTATCTCCTCCTTCTCTCTGTCATCTCTGCTTCTCGTCTTTTGTAACCACTTCTGCAGGATGGCTGGGTTTTCTCCTGTCTGCTCATTCATGATGCTTGGCTTTCTTTGTTCTCCTTTACTTTACTTTTCTTCACTCTTCATGCTTGTTTTATAATCTTTTTACAGCTTGTCTCATGTTTTATTATCTCTTTGTTGTTCCTCCGTTCTACTCTGATCTCTCCTATGACTTGTGCTGAGATCACGTTGAACTAAGAGAGACCAACAGCACTGTATTTCCCCTGAGAACTGTAACTGTCCAATCCGCGTCGGCCACAGACTGTCACTCACTGTTCTCTCGGGAAACATACCTCATGTGCATCAACATCTTTCCCCTGAACGCTCATATGCTCATTTGCATTTCAAATGAGCATACATACATCAGAGTTTCAGATGCAGATGCATTCACAGTGACAGTAGCACAGTGATCATTTGATACAGTTCAGAAGAGGGTTTTTTTTTTTTTTTTGGGCCATAAAAATTTCCCAGACAGAAAACTGATGTAAACATGAAAGCTCATGTTATAATAAAACATGAGTATAATTTGCTTTATATATAGCCTATTAATGAAGCAAACAATAGTAATGTTTTAATTATTTGAGTGCATATCTACTTTTATCCAAAGCCACTAATAAAAGTGTAAACGCAAAAAAAAAATATATAAGTTACATCACACCTGATATAACTGTCCTCAGCATCAACATTGTTCTCAATGGCAGCTTAAACACTGTTAATGAAGTCCCCAGTGGGTTAAAAGCATTTTGCAAGCTATTTAAAAGGGGGGAGTGGGGGCTGTTACACTAAACGTTGTGTTTACCATGTTGCATTTTCTAGTTGGAAGGGGAGTGACAGGGAGGGGTTTGATTTTTAAGTGTCAGTATGACACTGCAGTTCTTTGGAATCATTTACATTAATTGTTTCCATGCTGAAATTTTACTAACACGAATAGCTGAATAGTTGTAACACTTTATAGTAAATGTTTTTCTGTCGAATGAAATAGTCTACTAATGTTCATTCAAACAGTCATAAACAGCTACAAACTCACATTTAAATACGCTGGTTTGTAGATTTAATATTGAGGAATTATTAATTAGCTATAGCCTAGCTAATGGAGTCTCGTCAGTTTGGGAATTACTAGTAAATATAACTGAACTTTTAAACTTGTAGTGCTATCAATCTACATGACATCATGAACTAAATCGTCTCATCACACTACTCGCACTGAAAACTCGACTAGCCAATAGGGTTGAAGGAACCGTGTTCCTCCTCTATTGCATTTGGACAAACAGCTAAAGTCACGAAAAGCAAAACCTCAAAAGCCTCACTCAAAAACAGCAGCATTTCAGCCGGACAGAAATCGATTATTCTGCTGTGCATTTAACTGGTTTTGTATTTTTAGAGTTAGATGTTTACATTGGACTTACTCCTTAGACTGCAGGTAGGCTACAGTTTTAAAACCATAGCTAATAATTAGCAATTAAATATATATATATATATATATATATATATATATATATATATATATATATATATATATATATATATATATATATATAAAGTATTTATTATTAAAGTATTTATTATATATTTAGTATATATTATAATAGTATATCAAACTGTATAGTAAAATAGTGGTTTATATCAACAGCAGAGCATCATGTAGTGCCGCTCTCCTCCTCCATGGCCGCTGGGCGGAGTCTCACAAAGTACTACAAATTCGCATCTGCAGCATCTGCACTCGCCACCTCACCTCATTTCTGCCACTGACCCAAGAAGAAGGTGTCTGCAAGAACCACTAAAAGATGGTAAAACACTTGATTTTAAAGTATTTTAAGATTGTGATACATTTGATTTGCTAACTGACTGAGCAAACAATTCAAACAAGCCTTAATTCCTCTCTTTTTTTCTACAGACAACCTACACTGACAAAGGTGAAAAGGTATGATAGCATTATTTTTACACACACACACACACACACATATATATCATGCCATATATAGATGCTACATCATTATACTCTTCAGACTCTAGATTAATTCTGCTATTTAGTGGAATAGAAGATATCCAACAGTACATCACTGTAATTGCTGTAATTGTTTGTATATGTCTACAGCACGAACAGGGCAGGTTTGTCTGCTTCGACCACATCACTTTCTGGGTTGGAAATGCCAAACAGGTAATTCTTTAACAAGTTTGTAGATTTAGTTTGTTTCTGAATATTAGAGGAGGTGTCCAGTAGGGAGATGCTATTGGCTCTTTTCAGGGGTGGGGGCAATAAGCATGCAGCTGCAGAAACCACCATCCTCCACTCACTAATTTCTTCCATATTTAGACTTTTTGGTCAATTCTGTGATTGCCCCAGTAGATGGAGCCATTATCATACTACACATTTAGACAAAAAACAAAAGCTGTCTGTATAGTGTCACGCTGAAGATTCTGTTTGTGAACAGTGTTGGGTAAATTACTCTAAAAAAGTATTTAATTACTTATTACTAATTACTTTCTAAATCCTATATCAACCTCGACTAGTTAAGTGATTCAAGGATAGACATGAAATGGCCCTTTTAATTCATTCAAATAAATAATATAAAACTACATACATTTTTGTTATTAACTGACCCCAAAGTATTACAAATGTGAGAAGGATACATAAAAACATGCATTTTAAAGTTAGACTTTAAATTTTGATGTTAATTCCACTATTGTATTATATATAATTGTTCTACAGTATATACACAGAAATGAGTAATCCCTTACTTTACTTTTTCAAAAAAGTAATTCAATTACAGTAACTAATTACTTAGTAACCAGTTACACCCAACACTGTTTGTGAATAGTTTGTTTTATTTATATGAATGTTCAAAATGTTTCAAAATGCATACCGATATAGATATACACTACCAGTCAAAAGTTTTAGAACGGTATTTTTTTAAATGTTTTTAAAAAAGTCTCTTCTGCTCACCAAGGCTGCATTTATTTGATTCAAAATACAAAAAATAACAATAATAATAATTGCTGATGTGCTGCTCAAGAAACATTTATGATTATTATCAATGTTGAAAACAGTTGTGTACAATTTTTTTTCAGGATGATTTAATGAATAGAAAGTTCAAAAGAACAGCATTTATCTGAAATATAAAGCCTTTGCAACATTATAAATGTCTATACTGTCACTTGATCAATTTAATGCATCCTTGCTGAATAAATATTAATTTCTTTAAGTTCTTTCCCAAAAAATAAATAAAAATTCTGACCCAGAACTTTTGAACGGTATAGTACAGTGTTACAAAAGCTTTCTATTTCAGATAAATGCTGTTCTTTTGAACTTTCTATTCATCAAAGAATCCTAAAACATTTTTACACAACTGCTTTCAACATTGATAATAATCATAAATGTTGCTTGAGCAGCAAATCATCATATTAGAATGATTTCTGAAGGATCATGTGACTCTGAACACTGGGATAGTGATGCTCAAAATTCAGCGTTGCCATCACAGGAATAAATTGCATTTTAAAATATATTCAAATAGAAAACAGTTATTTTACATTTTAATAATATTTCACAATATTACAGCTTTTTTTTATTATTATTAACATAAATGCAGCCTTGGTGAGCAGAAGAGACTTCTTTAAAACATTAAAAAATCTTACCGTTCTAAAACTTTTGACTGGTAGTGTAGATGAACAGTTTTATTAAAATTCAGATAGCTGATATCCTATTTATTTATTTATTTTAAACTTTAGTTACTGTAATGAATTTGTTCAAATCTCCCCATCTTGTCATTCTCTCCGTTTTCCTCTCTGTGCTGTGATGCATCTCAGGCAGCATCTTATTACTGTAATAAACTGGGTTTTGAGCCCTTGGCGTATCGTGGGCTGGAGACAGGCAGTCGTGATGTTGTGTCTCATGTGGTGAAACAGGGGAAGGTGAGAGTCAGATTGTGTCCATTCTTTTCCTTCCTTATGCATTGTGAAGCCTTGCCAGTTTGATCTGCTTTGGCCACATAGAAATGTTCTCTGATCAGTGTTTTCTATTTCCTGTAGATTGTTTATGTCTTCACCTCTGCCTTGAATCCTGGTAATAAAGGTATGACCGATAAATGAGTATTGCTGTTTTTGGTATTATGGTATGTTTAAAACCACATTCCGTCGTGTATAATCTGTCCTTTTCCTTGAACAGAGATAGGAGATCACCTGGTGAAACATGGAGATGGTGTTAAAGATGTAGCGTTCACTGTAAAGAACTGTGACTTCCTGGCAGAGGTAAATGCTGATGGTTTTCTCTCATGTTTTACCTCTTAAAAATACCTTCTGGGCATCATTTGCAGTAATCACCTATTGGTTTATTATTATTTTTATCCTGCAGAAAGCGAGAGAACGAGGTGCCATTATCGTTAAAGAGCCTCATGTTGTGGAGGATAAGTTTGGCAGCGTGAAGCTGGCAGTACTTCAGACAGTATGTATAATCTCATGTGTTTATATTAATGATATTATAAGTTACAGTAAAGACATTTATAATTTAACAAATAAATTAATAAATGCTATTCCTTATAACTTTCTATTCATCAAAGAATCCTGAAAAAGTACTGTTTTAAACATTGATAATAATGATAATAAAAAAATGCTTCTTGAGCACCAAATCAGCATTTAGAATGATTTCTGAAGGATCATGTGACACTGAAGACTGGAGGAATGATGCTGAAAATTTGCAGGAATTTATTACATTTTAAAATATATTTAAACAGAAAACTTATTTTAATATATTCTTGTTTTACTGTATATTTGATCAAATAAATTCAGCCTTGTTGAGCATAAGAGACTTCATTCATAAACATTTTTACAAATCGGTAACACTTTACAATAAGGTTTTATTAGTTAACATGAACTAATAATAAACTGCACTTCTACAGCATTTATTAATCTTTGTTAATGTTAATTTCAACATTTACTAATACATTATTAAAATCAAACGTTGTATTTGTTAATGTTAGTTAATCCACTGTGACCTAACATGAACAGCTGGATTTGTATTAATGTTAACAAAGATGAACAAATACTGTAACAAATGTATTGCTCAATGTACTATTAATGTTAACAGATGAGACCTTATTGTAAAGTGTTACCAAAAAATCCTACTGACCCCAAACCGCTAGTATGTGTGTGTTTCCATATACATATATATTTATATCAAACTTTTTGTCCCACTTGCACTGATTCCTCTTTCCTTATTGTTTTAGTATGGTGACACCACTCATACTCTTATAGAGCGGACAGGATATAATGGGCTCTTCCTCCCAGGATTCCATGCTCCTCTGTTCTGTGACCCTTTCTTGGCAAAACTGTGAGTGTTTTGATTCATCCTTGTCTTCTCATATAAGAGGTCCATATCTCAGGTCATGGGTGGATTGTTATATCAGTGTCCTTTTCTTTGTCTTAACGTGAATGTTCTTTCACAGGCCAAGTGGGAAGCTGGACTTCATTGACCATGTGGTTGGAAATCAGGCAGACAATGAGATGGTGCCAATAGTAGAGTGGTATAAAACTTTTGTAAACACATTGTTGAACTTATTCCAACTGCGTAATTTATAACAGACAGACCTCTGTGCCAGGGTTGTCAAAAAAAAGCACAAAAGAAGTCACGAGAGGTACTCGCTTAGAACATCGCAAGTCTTTGGGGGGAAACTCCCTATCCATCCCATCCAATCAGAATACACCGAGAGCCCCTCCCCAGTGATCAGCAGTGTGTCTCCATGGTGAGGATGTAGTAAAGACAGAGAGGAAAGATCAGAGAGAATAGACAGAGACAGCAGATGGGATGGTTGTATTTCAGTCTATTGTAGTGGAAGACTGAATATTATGCATGAAAACTCCTTAGTAATTATGACTCAGCAAAATTACTTTTCAAAGGATCTGAGACACCATCTGGAGACAGTTAGACACAGTGGGGAGGGGGAGAGGGGGTGAGGGGTGGGAATAGCTCATTTATCTAAACCAGACCCCATCCCATCGTGTCCAGCTCTTGTTAAAGCACTGCAAAAAAAAAAAAAAAAAAAAAAATCAGTACAAACGTCTAAACATTCTTAAATCAAAATACGTTTACTTGAGAAGCAAAATGACTTAAGATACTAAAAATAGTTTCAATTCTGTCAATGGGGTAAGAAAAATAAACTTTTAAAAGGAAAACTAGATTATTATTATTTTTTGTGCTTTTTAACCATAAACTCATTTAATTTTTTTGTAATGGAAAAACAAGACAAAAATACCAAGTAAAAAATATTTTTCTGCAGTGTAGATTCATTACAAAACAAAGTATTTGACAAATAAAAATAGGAATGAAAATGCATGTTTTAAAGGTGCAGTGTGTAGTATTTATGAGGATCTATTGGCAGAAATGCAATATAATATACATAACTATGTTTTCAGTGGTGTATAAAGACCTTACATAATGAACCATTGTGTTTTTATTACCTTAGAATGAGCCATTTCTATCTACATACACAGCCGGTCTCCTTACAGCAGAGGTCTTCAACCCTGCTCCTGGGGACCCACTGCCCTGCAAATTTTATTTCCAACCTGCTTCACCAAACCTGGCTGTGTATTTTCAACAAGTGATCCTGAAGTGTTTGATTAGCTTCACCTGTCTTTGATTAGGGTTGGCGCTAAACTCTGCAGGACAGTGGGTC
Source organism: Paracanthobrama guichenoti (assembly GCA_018749465.1). Lineage (NCBI taxonomy): Eukaryota > Metazoa > Chordata > Actinopteri > Cypriniformes > Gobionidae > Paracanthobrama > Paracanthobrama guichenoti. Next base: position 23,146,723 of record CM031950.1, read on the forward strand.
CCCAGGAGCAGGGTTGAAGACCTCTGCCTTACAGTGAAATCGCCATTCAAATCTTCATGTTTCTACAGTAGCCCTAAACGGACAAACTTCTCTGCAGAGCGCTAGTCACTCTGCTCTCTCCGACGACATTTTTGTTCTGTGTCGGCCCCCGTAGCTTCTCTATGTGCTTCGAAAGGGAGGGGTGAGCTGTAACTGGTTGCGATTCACAAGCTCACCACTAAATGCTGCTAACAATATCAGAAAAGTTAGAGAAAACATAGCATGGGGTCTATTTAAAAAACAAAACAAAAAAACGAATGACTTCTCCAAAAGTATTTATAATCATTTGACAGGTTATACATTGTAAAGAGTGCATTTTTGCCAATGTTTTTCACATCGGGATCACTGTGTTAAACAGACCTGTATGTATTTATATGAAGGTATCAGAGGAACCTGCTGTTCCACAGATTCTGGTCTGTGGACGACAAGCAGTTACAGACTGAATACAGTGCGCTGCGCTCCATAGTGGTGGCCAACTATGAAGAAACTGTGAAAATGCCAATCAATGAACCAGCCATAGGAAAGCGCAAGTCCCAGATCCAGGCATGTATTACAGACATGACATCTACTGTACTTACTTGATGCATCCATCAATCCACTTAACTATTTGTTCTTCTTTTAGGAGTATGTGGAGTACTATGGTGGCCCAGGGGTTCAACACATCGCCATGAACACCTCTGACATAATTACAGCAGTGAGTAAAACAGCCAATCATCAGATTTTTTTTTTACAAAATTGATACAGAGATAAACTAAATTTGTAGTGTGCAAAGGGTTGGAATTGTTCTTTGTGAAAGCTGAAAACGTTTACTTTAGGTATATGTATATTGCATTGACAAGGATATGTTTTCAGATCCGTAACCTAAAGGAACGTGGTATGGAGTTCATGTCAGTGCCTGACACTTACTACCAGCAGCTCAGGGAGAAGCTGAAGCTTTCCAAAGTCAAAATCGTTGAGGACATCAGCATACTGGAGGTGCGATACAGTAATCAATAAAGTGTTTATTAGCTTACTATCAGAAGATGAAACAATGCTGAGTCTAACTTTTTAATTTGTGATTGTCCTTTTATTTGAAGGAAATGCAGCAATGAGTTATTGGCCACCTAATAGACAATTAATATATACATTTCTGTAGCATGTCTGAAGCAGAATGTGAAAATAATGTGGCATTGTTTTAAACAGGAACTTAGAATCTTGGTGGATTATGATGACAATGGCTACTTGCTCCAGATATTCACCAAACCAGTACAGGACAGACCCACCGTGTTTCTAGAGGTCATCCAGAGACACAACCATCAAGTAAGACTGCTATTACATCTTCATATTTAAATGTGAAATTAATTCATCAAAAACTATTCTTCAAAAATGTCTCCCAAATATGTAAATATATGATGCATAAGTAACAGTGCATTCTGCTGTTTCAGGGTTTTGGTGCTGGAAATTTCAAATCTCTGTTTGAGGCTATTGAAGTTGACCAGAATGCCAGAGGAAACCTCACCATCCTTACACCCAATGGCACATCCGAGAAACTCTGAATAGGCTATTCATAGTAAATGCATGGTAGCCTACTTATATTGAAATATGCACAGCACTCTGGCTAATGATTTACTTAATTTTTTTATTTGGCTTTCAAGTATGGGCCATTATATTTTCTACCAAAGTGTTTCTTTACAAACAGACACTTTTAACCCTGTGGACTTTTGGAAAATAAACTGTATCATGAACAGCATTCTGTGGTGGAAATAACTAGTGGAAATCAATTTTTTGGACTGTCCTTCGTCTAGCCAAGGCTAATTTCATTGTTAGCATTGTATGCATCACCTCACTTATGCTTTGACAAAATTACAGCTTGATTGGAAATAAAAATAGCCTTTTCATGAAAATAGCCTACCTCGATTTACGTCTTATTTTTCGTCTCAAATTATTAACTGACACTGGCTCCTTGGTAAACAAGCACACTTCTTTTACAAAAACTTTATGGCCAAAAATGTTTTGTGGTGGAAATAACGCCGCTGTGAGGACGGTCGTAATGTGCGTTGAACATAGCCTACAATATAAATAAAGTATAAGAGCAACCATATATTTATTCGATAATAATGTCTAGGTTTCCGTTCCATTTTTATTCAAATGGTGTGTTTGTCATGTCTTTCTCTTCTTCTTGCAGTCTGTGGTCATATTATTACACGGTTCACAATTACGAATAGGCGTATTCTGAAGCCTATGTCTTCAACGGGGAATTAGCTCAAATGGTAGAGCGCTCGCTTAGCATGCGAGAGGTAGCGGGATCGATGCCCGCATTCTCCAATGACCTTTTCCCTCGCGTCAAAAATAGTAAAAGAATAATAAAAAAAATAACACATACAACGTAAAGGCTTTACACAGCTAAGCAACATTCCTAAACCAACAGAATTCATAGTTTTCCGTCACGAGACTGTCGCGAGTCCTGGAGGGCAAATCAGCCATAGAAATGCAAAGCCTGTCAAATTTCCATCTTAAAAACAAAAGTATGTGGACAAGATGCAAGTTTTGGCTCTTGTGGTCCATTTACAGCACCTGCTGCAGTATTTCAATCAAACAGCGGGACGTTTTTAAAACGCTTAACGTGAAAAACACTAGGATGAGTTGCACCAATTAAATTAAGCAAAGTTTGACGCTAATCAAGGACTTGTTGATCTGGGTTTTATGATATCGAGTTGTGTTGCATCACTTAATTTTAAACAGATTAATAACGCAGAAAGACTGATCGGGATGAACCATAGGCTGTAAAAAAGCGTGAATCGACGCCAGGCTAAAGAATCCTAACTAGTGCAACCCACCCTTAAAGTGCGTTAATGTACTATAACAGTGAGATTAAAAGATTAAATTCAGTTCACATCTGACCTTTTGATGATGCATACTATATAGACTGCAGGCGAGTAACGTTAGATGAGCCAATAACATGAACGCAACGCGTTTTGCCCTCCAGCTCATTCCTATAATGGTGTGACGTTACGTGAAAACTATAAATTAATTAGGATAGACTAACTGAGGCAACCCCCTTTTTTGAAGCACAAAACAAAAAGTGGTGGAATTAAATAACATAATTTTGTACTTAAGCTTAGTCTATGAAGGTTCTGGTCTAATTACAGCCTATATATTTGTCAAGTAATCCATTTAAACTCACTGCACACATTCACTTTTGTTTGTATGTCTAATATGTCAAATATAATAAGTTTCTTGTCTTATCATCTTTTAAATGATAGCATATTTTCAATTCAAAATGTCGAAATTACATTCAAAAAGTTGAGCAGTTTGCATCACTGTATGTTACTGTGGGTCGTTAAACATATCCATTGTAAAACAAATATTAAATAACGCACGCACACTTTCAATGTAAAAACTAAAGCATGGCATTGGAATTCACACTCGTCTTCAGTGAACATTATGCCCCGTCTTCTTTTAATCTGATAGGCCATTATTGACAAGCGCTGCTAGACCAGCCTAAAAATGTAACTTTTTTAAAGGTTTGTTTTGGCCATTTTCAATTATTGGGGGGTTGCCTATGGTTGTTACGGCCATGCTAAATAGTGTCTTTAGAGTAAAGTTTGATAGTAGGCACAAAAAAAAAAAAAAAAAAAAAAAAACATTTCTTTGGAAAAATACACGTTTTTAATTTCATTTATATTTCACAATAAAACTCATGAAAGCATATTTAACTTGAATCCAATTCAAACCTTCCAACAATAAACATGATGAAAACCGAATTTAACCAGTGATGGCCTGTTGCTTTGAACATTTTCCAAATCTACACATGCAGAATATAAAATCTGAGTTTCTGGATATAACATTAACTGCTTGTGTATCTTCATGTTAAACTTTCATTTGCTCCTGTGGAAAAAAAGTCTGTGACATTCAGGGATATGCTATGTCCTTGTGAATATTTCAAAAAGACTGTACCAGGAGTTTGTTCTTAAAAATAGGTTCATGTATGAAACTTGTTTACTGCTAATACTTTGAAATTGTGAGAACAGCCCTTTGTCTAGTTGAGGGTTCCTCTACAGTTATCTGCAGCACACAGGCAGGGGATCTTCTCATCCTCAATAGGGAATTTGTAATCGTAAGTGATCTCTTCATTTACACCAATAGGTTGCCGAGAGTAGATGACTATCTTCTTTTGAGCTTCTACAGTGATGACTTTGGCATAGCAGTTTGGCTATGGAAGGGGAAAAAAAAGCAAAAATAAAACCAATAAGCACAAAAAATTGAATTAATTCAAAAGGAAACAATTCTTTGACAATGTATTATGATTTTTAAAAATGTTCTGGTCGTACATTGCAACTGTGATTGATGAATCTTGCCAGGTTACCGCACTTGGTTGCATCAATGATAGTGTCCTGATCGACCCGGAACAGATAGCTGCTTCCGATACCCTCGTTTTCATAGTGCCTTTCACGCATGTCCGCTATCACCTACAGGCAGGATTTGGGATATGATAATGCATTTAAATAAAGTACATTTGTGATAATCAATTTACAGCTTGAAAAAAGCTGTTACTGTTTTAACTGCTGAAATCTCAATATATGTCTTTTGTGTATTGTGTCTCACTCTCACCTGCCGAATGATCTGGCCTACATATTCAATTATCATTTCATCTGCCGCAATAGGTTCCTCTGCAAACAGCCCCCAGTCATGAATACGGCTCTTGCCAAAACGCAGCTTCTTCTTACGGAACTGTAAAGAGGGAAATATATTTGTGCTCCATGTGGAACATATGAAAAATGCAAAACTGGTGTTGTGGTCTCTTAAGGCCCATTCACAACAAGAACGATAACTATAAAGACAACTATAAGGCCGTGTGTCCACCGAAGTGTTTTTATCCAGCTGAAAACGCTTTGCTGTGAGCGCTTGAGAGCGTTTTAGCAGTGCAGTGTTTATTTTTCAGTTGAGTTATTTTTCAGTGCCTTATTACGCTCATGGCGTTTTAAAAACGTGGCACTCCCAACGGACCTATAAGCCACGTGTCCACCAAAGAGTTTTTTCCTGAGGCTAGCGTATTTATCTAATTGTTTTCAATCAGAGCGCCACATTTTTAAAACAGCAGCAGTGTGACAATGCACTGAGCATCCATTTCACATTTTTTACCAGTCGCCGAGAGGTAAAGAATTTTCAACTTTGGGTAAAACAAAAGCCTAGCCGTCCAATCACAGTGGAGGAGGGACTGGAAAAATACCACACGACCAACCGCAACATCCTGCTTGTACAATGGCACCAGACAACAACAAGAAGCATAAAAAACCCACTGCACCGCCAAAGCTCTCAAGTGCCTAAAGCTAACGTTAGGTGTTTTCAGCAGAGCACCTGACGTTTTCAGCTGGCTAAAAATGCTTTGGTGGACACACGCCTTAATGTTTAATATTAAAGCCTTAATCTTTTTAAGAGCTTTTGGTGTTTCTGGTGACTCTAGCTAGGATGTTGTTGGGACAGCTGGTCTCACCTTGAGCTGGTTGAATTTGAGGAGGTCACTGTCACAGCTGAATGAGGACAACAGACGACGTTGTTCCGCTCTGAGTTCTGAACCTGATCTGGATGAAGGTGGAATCTGAGGAATCTTTCCCTGCATAGATCAGAACATAAATCTCAAATTGCTGTCAATTACTTTTAAACATGCAATTACTTTTAAACTTGCTCTTGGACTTTATACTGACACCTAGTGGTGTGGATGCATGAACAAACTGCACAACACACCTGGTAATGTCTCTACATAGTGGCCATGGTAGAATAAAACAGATTTTTCTAGGTAATTGATATTATTGAGACTTCATTTAATCCCTTAAATTAAAACTCTGTTATATCCATATATAAAACAAAGTTATATCCCTCAATGTAAAACTTTTTGTGGAGAAAACAATTACTTACTGCACCTTTAAATCACTTCATGCAACTGAATGCAACCGTAATAAATTGTAAGTCAAATAAATGTTTTGTGTTATTTTTGAATAATTTATATACTATTATAGTATTTATTTTTATTTATATATTTATTTTTATTTTCCATTTTAATAATTTTGTCATGTGCGTTTAGTTTTTTTCCATTTTTGTTTTTGTTTTATATAGCTTTAATTTATTGTTTTTCATCTAATATTTCATATTTTATTATATTTTATTTTGTTTTAATACTAAAATGAGTTTAAAAATGATTACAATTATTTTAGTGTTAGTTAACAATAACAATGTTTCTTTCTCACCTGAGTATCTACAATAAACTCTTCTGATGCAGAAGGTTCATCACAGCGATATCGCAGCTTTTCCCTCTTGCTGATGTAGTAATAACCCTCACTACGTGCACAACCTGTTATGTGATTCCTGATCCCATCTAGCCATCTTCTTGGCCTGTCGTCAGGAGAGCTGGTTGGTGCAGCAGAGTCAAGGAACAAACAACAGAGTCATGTGCATTTGGAAAATAGATGTGACACAATGTTGCATGACACAATCCACTGGATACAAATGACATTATCAAGTATTCTGACTATGACATGTTTACATGTGTATTATGTGTTTAAGGATATGAGGATGTGGGATCCACCGTGTTCTGCTCAACCAATCACAGTCTTTATCCTGCACCACAAGCCTCTCATAGGTGGCCTTCAGGTGCCTGATCTCCTCCTCATTCACCCCTTTAGTCCACACAGCATGGACAACCAACTTCTCTCTTCTCTCAGAGCGAGGAGAGAAGATGAGGTGAGGTGTGGAAGATGATTCTCTCCATTTTCTCCATACACATGTTGACTCCTGAAGCCTTTGATTCTCATTCTGCTGATGTTTGTCCTCTAGCAAACACTTCTGTCTGTCAGCTTCTGGTGGTGTTTGTTCTGTCCTGATATCTGAGACACAATCCAAATGTCCCAAAACCTGATTTGAAGAAGATTGTGTAGTCACATTGTTCACTTGTAAGGACGAATGAGTATTCATATTTTGGTATTGTCCTCTCCTTTGTAATTCAATCATTCGTTTCCTCATTTTAAGCCTCTCTCGTCGCCTTTTCAAGCGTGTCGAGTCCAAACACGCTGTTTGACGCGAGGGGATGTGGCGGTTATGAGGTGCATGACCATTATCTATACTAAAATTGTTAGTTTGTGTATCTGACTGTGCAAAACCAGAGTTGTGATGATGAAGTCCACTAGCCCATAGCTCTCTATGCTGAAGGTTTCTCTCTCCATGGTTTAGGACAGGTGGAGATGGAGACATGTCTCTCCCTGGAGTCCTCGGGATCATGCTATCAGCACATGGAGACAGAATGGAGTTAGAGGGGCTTTCCATTCTTTGTAAGGCCTCTTGCAGTAATACCGCTGGTGTTATTCCCTCAGAGTGATAAACGTGGCTGGGACCATTGAAGCAGCCTGGTGTTTTTGGTGTTTCATCATATGCGGGGTATAAGAAAGAGAGAGGAGGACAGTGGTAAAGGGGCGAGAAGGGAAGTTCCTGGATGCCTGTGGGAGAGGGAGGAGTTGGTAGTGGTGTAGGTGGTCCTGGAGGTAGAATATGATCCTCAGCCTCCTCCATTTCCAGACATCCACCAGGTGTGTGTGGCAGCTCCACCTCCTCAACTGCAGGGGGTGAAAATCTACGCCCCAGCTCCATTTCAGGGTCACTGTCAGATAAGGATCCAGTGGGTGTGATGGGCCTGAGGTTCTCAGAATCCTCCAGTGTTTCTGTAATGACTCTCTGGTCCTCTGAATCTGTAGTATATTGTGTCTCCAAATCATCTGAAAGCAGAAAGATCCATGAATTCTGCAACTAACAACTACTTGATAATCTGTTGAATATTTATTTGATTGGTCTCATATTCCAAGGAAGAAGAACATCTTAGTCTAGCATTTGTTGTTGAGTCATAGCCAATCTTGTCTTAAAGGATTAGTTCACTTCAAAATGAAAATTTCCTGATATTTTACTCACCCCCATGCCATCCAAGATGTTCATGTCTGTCTTTCTTCAATCGTTCTCAAAAGTTTTTTTTGAGGAAAACATTTCAGGATTTTTCTCCACATAATGGTTTTCAGTTGCAACCAACTGGCTGAAGGTCCAAATCAATGCAGTTTCAAAGGGCTTCAGAAGCTCTGCACGATCCCAGCTGAGGAATAGGGTCTTATCCAGCGAAACAATCGGTAATTTTAAAATAAAAATGAATATACTTTTTTAACCTAAATTGTTCATCTTGTGCTGCTCTGCGACGTGCTAATGATTGTCCAAACACGTCGAAAACATCACGCTAGACGTAGGCGGAAGTACCGCCCCCGTATTTACAAAGTGCACATGCAAAGACGTTAGTGATGTCAAAAAAAACAACGATGTTGGACGATTTTGAAGTTGAAGATGGAGTGTTTTTCGGTAAAGGGTGTTTGTATTAGTCCTCGCACGTTCGCTTGGGGCGGTACTTCCGCCTACGCCTATGTGACCTTTCCGACGTGATTGCGCAATCCTTGGAACGTCGCAGAGCAGCGCAAGATGAGCAATTTAGGAAATGACCTATTGTTTCACTAGATAATACCCTATTCCTCATCTGGGATCATGCAGAGCCTCTGAAGCCTGATTTGGACCTTCAACATTTTGGTTGCCATGGAAGTCTATAGTGAGGAGAATAATCCTGGAATGTTTTCCTCAAAAAACATAATTTCTTTTCGACTGAAGAAAGAAAGACATGAACATCTTGGATGAGATGGGGGTCAGTAAAATATCAGGAAATATTAATTTGGGCCAAATGACAGAAAAAAATGAGCGCCCACATAGCTACAGTAAACTTTATAACCTGTAAGCTGATCAAATGTAATGTAATGCAATGCACTTAATGCCTCAGATGTGGCCGTTCTAATGACGGACAAATTTGGACTTGATTTTGGTAAAATGTTAATATAATGACACATGCAAGTGTCTGAACAACTTTGACAAACCGCTGTTTAATTATTTAAGAAATACAGAGTTTTTTCCTTTTCCTGAAAAGTGGTGTTTTTAGAGATACTAGATTCACCCAACAGCAACGAAATGCAAGTCTATGTTTATGGATGCACGATATTGTAAAAAATCTGTGATGTATATTATTGTAACCGTTTGGTTGTGGTCAAGAAGCGCACGATAACAAAGATAAATGAAATAACTTTTAATCATAAACACATAAATCACAAACGATTCAGGAGAAGGCCAATCAAACACTAGCACTCACACTTACATTTACGAGGACAGACAGAGACTAGGTAAAAACAGAGGCCTTAACTTAACAGAGACAAACAAGATAATTAATAAATACTGGTGGAAACTAATGAACTAATCAACAGAAAAAATTAGGGCTGAATCCAAAATCGCCCCCTAAACCCTCATTCACTATTCCCTACTTTAGTCCACTAATACAGTTCACTTGAAGGAGTGAATGAAAACGAGTGTGTGAAGTCGGACAGCCGTTGTGTGTACATCGGCTGTACACTCGTTATTGCGGTGCAATCAAGTGCAGGATTGAATGAGTGCACTCAATAACGTCCACTGTGGTTTCGGACACCACTACAAATGGCTGTTCCCTCAAATAGGGGAGCGCGGGGCACAACCTAACGCGGGGTTAGTTGTAACACACATGGTTTAACACTTTCCACACATGCCAGCATGACGAAACTTTGTGTATTTACTCGTTCAATAATAGTTTACCATATCAACATTATTTAGAGAAAAAATGCAACAAAATTTAAAAATCTTTGGAAGATACCACTGAACATTTATTTAACCATAGCAAAAGTAAATTTCTTACTCAAGTTTATTTTTCATCTTTGTTTTTTTGTGTTTATTTAAAATAAGACAAATCTGCTATTATTGTAATCTTATATCTGTTATGTAACAGTTGAGATGGTTCTTTAATGCTGATCTAACAGCAGAAGACACGAGATGGGTTTAAATCCCACTTGTGCAGGTGGGGTGTGTTGTAACTGCGTTACAATGAGCCCCTATTAGAACTATTCTATACTTTTATGAGTTATTTTGAGAAACCATGAGAGAAGGGTGAATAATGACTGAGAGTCAATGTTCAGAAATTATTCATTATTATTATGTTTTGAACTGTGCATTATAGCTGTATTTAGCGATGTGTTTGTTGTCAAACTCAAAAATTAGTATTTCTTAATGATTAAAAATGCCATTATTTTATTTTAAAAAGTTAATAATTGTATTTTATTGACAAAATATTTTTGTATGTTTTGGATATTTTTTGATTATATCAGGTTACATTTTAAGCTGTCATTTGGTCATGTTACATTGTGCCCCTCACATGTTACAATGTACCCCACCTATGGGGCATGTTGTCACATTTCACTTCCATTGTTTCAGCTTAAATCAAGAAAAAAGTATACATTGTATTAATGAAACAAAACCACATAATTATACTAGACATGTGTGAAATTAATGTGGGGAAAAAGAAATACTCTGAACCCCAAGTGGATTTACACAAACTGAGAAAGTCAAAAAGCGTTAGGTTGTGTCCCGCTCTCCCCTAATGCCTTATTTAAGGGTATAGGGGGCGATTTCGGATTCAGCCTAGGTTACAGAGGGCAGAACTCAAAACACAAAAGATCAGACATGTGACAATTGTGCTGTGAAAAAAATACAGGAATGTTTACCAGATGACAGAAATGAATCATTCTAGAATGAGTGCTGTGATTTTGTTGGGTAGTGCAAAATAAAAATAATTCAAAAGCTATAAAATCATTTTTTTTACTTCTGAATTTTTTTTTCAGGATTACTTAACACTTTTCAAGGAACACTCCACTTTTTTTTTTAAAATAAAAAAAATTATTGCATAATATCATTGTGCCTGCTGCACCCATGGTACGGCAGCAAAGTTCCTTGATTATTATGCAGGTATGAGAGTATAGTTCCTAGCCATATCAACTTTTCATTTTCTGTCGGTCTTAGTACACAATGTAACTACAGAAGAGTCAAATTTTAAATAGCAAAAATATCGAAAGTCTTTGTTCATTTTTGAGCGAGATGCTAACCGTCTAATCAGATTCAATGATCTATGCTAAGCTGTGCTAAAAGTGTTTAACTGGTTAACTCTAGGGGAGTTGGAAAATGAGCCTATTTTCAAAAAAAGTGGAGTGTTCCTTTAAGGTGGAACGGTTTGGGATGTTTTTTTTTTTTGTTGTTGTTGTTTTCTGGGGGTATATAAATAAAATAAGAAATATATTGTAATAGTTGCACTATAAAATAAGAAATAAAAACTGTAAAATTAATACTAATACTTTAACTGTAAAATTACAATACAAATGTCTTAATCCACCAAGATTTTATTTTGACGGGTTGCTGGCAAATTAATGTATTCATTATTTTACATTATTTACATATGTACATATATACAGTATGTATGTATGTGTGCGTGTTTGTTTGTATACATTTGTGTTTTAGACATTTGAAAAATGTGTATTGTAAAAATACTGAATTTGAAAAAGTGTTGTAAATGTGTGATGGATCAGAGAAGGGTAAACCCTTACCTGACAATCCTCTGTATGTTGGAGACGGTGGGCTCGGAAGCTCTGACTCCTGTTCTGAGAAGAATATCACCGGGTCTGGGAGCTTAAATTTGCTTGTTAAACAGTGTTTAACTGGGTCCTGTAAGGTGTATCTGAGAGGCTCAGATAGTTTCAGACCTTGCATGTACACTCTTACGCTCAGTTCCTCTTCTGGATCATCTGCTCTCCTTGGATTCAAATCTGCAAGAGCAGAACCACAAATTACATTTCAAATTATATGAATTATAAATAGCATCAACACTGATGATATAGACACTTCTTAATGCTCTGCTAAACCAGCTATGGTCAGAAAACTAGCTCTGACACAACTACAAGATTGTTATTACAATTATTAAGAATTCTCAAAAACATCTGATTTGCAGAAAAACACATACATCCTTCTTGAAAAGTAATGTAAATAATATTTTGTATTACTAAATGTTCAAACTCTAAGTTATGATCTATTATCTCTAAAATGATCACTATACAGATATAAAAAAAGTATGTCTTTTAGTTTTATTTCCACTTTGGAAACATGGAAAAGCAGAAACTTTGGAAACTTTCACTTTATGTGAAAGCAGAAAATCAATGAACTAACCAAAAAATTCATGGTCCACATCACTTTCAACTAAATCTGGAGCAGACGGGGTCACAGGGGGGCCAAGATCTTCTTCCCACTGTGTGAATGACGAGTAAAATGGAGTGTGAATCATCTCTTGGTTTTCCTTATCATCCTCATCTGAAGAAATCCATATCTCTTCTTCTATTTTCCTGTCCTCACGTGGAGTTTCAGGAAAAGATCTTTCACCATCCAACTGATCGTCGTCCCCAGAAGACAGACAGTCTGAGGAGTCGTCGCTTCTGTCGTCTGAGGAGTCAAAGACAGATCTAGAAGAAGCTGACGAGTCAATAACAGAAGGAGAAGAAGCTGAGGAGTCAGAGACAGTTCTGGGAGAGGCTAAGGAGTCGTATCCTTGGCTTTTAGAAGCAGACGAGTTTGAACTTGTGTGGCTGATAGTATCTGGAGGATAAAAGAGAAGTATAAAAAGTTGTCACGCAAGATATAGAAAATATAATTATTTTAAAATTATTGAATTATATATACACTACCGTTGGGGTTAGTAAAATGTTATAATGATACTGAAAGAAGTATCTTATGCTTGCCAAGGCTGCATTTTTTTGAAAATACAGTAAAAACAGTAATATTTTTAAATACATTTTAAATTGCAATTTGAACTGTTTTCTACTTTAATATATTTTAATATGCCATTTATTCCTGAGATGTCAAAGCTGTATTTTCAGCATCATTACTCCAGTGTTGTGTCACATGATCCTTCAGAAATCATTCTATGATGATTTGCTGCTCAAGAAACATGTCTTGTTCATCAGTTAAAAACTTGCTTAATGCTTAATATTTTATTTGAAATAAAAATGCTTAATATTTTTGTGGAAAATGTGGTAAATTCTTTGATGAATAGAAAGTTCAAAAGGTTTTTTTATTTTTTTAAATATAAATCTTTTAGAAGATTATAAAGGTCTTTGCTTTCAATTTTGATCATTTTAGCATCCTTTTATGCAGCTGAATAAAAACATTCATTTCTTTTTAAAGAAACTTACTGCCTGTGCCTGAGCGGTAGTGTTTATATTTGTATGCAAATTAAATATTGTATTTTATATAATATGTTGTAATATATTACATACAATTAAAATAATTATTTTATATAATTAACAGATATCAATGATAACCTGAATTTGAGTAATCTTCATCCTCTATAACACAGGTGTCACTCTTCTTATCTTTATGTACTTCATCAACTTTCGTCTTATCACCCTCCTCCTGAAAAAACCAAAAACAATCGACACCATCAAACCTGTGTCCATGATCAACTCTCCTGAACAGTGTTATCTCCCAAGCAATTTCAGCTCAGAAATCAATATTATCAAGTGCATCTGTATTTCAAGTAAGTGAAACAGTACCTGAGCAGACACATCAACTTCCTCAGATTCTGGATCCTCCACCTTCTCAGAATTCTCTTCATCTTCTTCTTCCTCCTCACTTTCTAACGCCAGTGGCCTGGAATGTCTGCGCTTCATCATGGTGTCTTCACAGCCATTTTTGGTCATGTCCTCTCCAACATTATCTGGGGCTGTTTGCTGCTCTTGCTCTTTATGAAATAAGTTCAAAGATATGTCACATTGAAATTTAAAGTCAGTGAATTAATTTCCATAGAAAATAGATCCTTTTTCCACACTCAAGAAAGTTTTTTCTAATTCCATGTGAAAAAGCCAATGCCAAACCTTGACCTTCATCCTCAGATTGTTGGTCTGGTCCAAGACCAGGAGAAGGACAGATCCTTTTAACATCAGTGGAGTCCTGGCCTAATGGATCCTTCCTCTTTAACTGAGCATAATGAAAAAATAATAATAATAATAATTCATAATTCATATTCATGTGGTTTTTATTATAAACACAGTGGCTCTCAACCAGGCAGCCTCAGCAAACTTTCGAGGGGGTTCAAGATTACATAAATTATATAAAATAAGACCAAGCAGGTCCTAAAGACAACTGAAAATCATATTTTAAATAATTCTTATTTTAGTTCACCCCTCCAACAACCCCAACATTTTTTATAATGTAATTTTTATAATGTATATTAATTTTTTTGTAGCCAAGCTGTAAAATATTTCATTGGGTAGAAACATAATAATTTAACAAATTCCGTAAATCACTGTTAAATTCATGGGGCTATTATGAATATTGTTGTGGACAATGGGGGGCCTTGGTGTGAAAAATTTTGAGAACCACCTCTTCATTATTCATTACGGTTATAAACCTCTCATAAATGTCCATTTCATTGTTGGTGTTTTTTATTTAAAAAATACAGTGTAAATAACAACAGTGCAGGCAATACCAAAACGTATAGGATGGACTGCTCTACAGAAAACATACTAAATCAGTTCTTCTATATTTTCTATATATATGAAGTACCATAATTGTACCTTAAATGATGGTAGTTTAATGGCACCATGCAGACTCATTATTTTTCCTGTGCCCAATACAGAGCCTTCTCCCCCAGTAGTCATTCTCAGGCATTGCTCCATCGCTTTGAGCTTGATGTCTTTAGTTCCTCCTGATTTAACAGATGGGGCGTTTACCTGGGGGCGCACAACATGATATATATATGAAAATAATGTTGAAATGGTAATGGAAAAAAGGATTGACACTGCACAGTTCATCACTACAGCTGAAATAAGAAACACATCCCACCTTAGCTGCCTGTTCTTTGTCATCCCACCACTGATCAAACGCTTTAAAGGCCACAATCTCAATCATCCTGCGATGTATATCTTTCTTTACGATAGCCCGCAGCTCTGCAGCAACAACAGCAAGAACTCCATCCACTGTGGTCTTATGGGGTGATTCTTTCATTGGTACATATCCCGGTGGAGGTACTGAGGGGTCAAACCTGGGCAGTGGGGGAGGAGGCCAAGGTGGTCTAAACCTCAACATGGTAGATGAACACCCAGAGGAAGGGTAAGGTGGGCGATTAGTCGTAAAATTGAAAAGTGGAGGGAGGAAGGGGGGTGAGAATGAGGTTTGCCCTTGTGTTATTCTAGTAGGGATAGGAAGAGGTATTGCACTACTCTGCCAGTTGGGTGATCTACAGACTTGCTTGATCTTTGGAGGAGGGTACAATGAACAAGAAGTAGGTAGAGTGTATCCAGGTAACAATGGAGCCCTAGGAGGAGGAGGACCCTGTTTTGTTGGCATATTAGGAGGCAGAAGGGAGGGGTAGTGAGCAGATGGTTGTATAAGGATTGGAGGTGGGGATATTTGAGGAATCGGAGGGGGTGAATAGCTCCTGTTGGTGCAGATCACTGGTATACTAAATGGCTGATCTGAAGTGTCTTCGTCTTCTTTTTGGTTGACCTAGGAAAGAGATTTATATTGATGTAAATGCATATTCTTCATTTCTATTCAAAGGGGGTGTGTGCCATTCAAAAATGAATTGAGAATTCCTTTTATATTCTAAATCAATTCCACAATTTAAACTAAGGAAGCAAGACAGCAAGCAAGACAAATAGATAGATAGATAGATAGATAGATAGATAGATAGATAGATAGATAGATAGATAGATAGATAGATAGATAGATAGATAGATAGATAGATAGATAGATAGATAGATAGATAGATAGATAGATAGATAGATAGATAGATAGATAGATAGATAGATAGATAGATAGATATTATTACGTACAGTAGTGTTGAAGGACATCTTGGACAAGGGCTTCTTGGTTGATTGAAGTTCATGTTCATCTTTTGCCACATCACAGAGTGGAGTGAGACTCATATCCTCAATGATTTCTCTTGGATGATAGCCAGTATTATTTTCACTAGATGATGTTTGGTTACAATTTAGGACAACATCTATGTAGCAAGAAGGAGAGTGGCTGGGAGCTTTGGGAGAGGGTTGAGGAGGATTGTCTGGATCATGTTCTTCAGTAGCAGTCTCTGAGTCTGAACTGTCTTGGTTCAAAAGGGGCAGAACGGGACTTCCAGCACTAAGAAGCATCTGGATGCGAGAGTCTAGGCTTTCAGGCTTTGAATCCGGAACAGGAGATTCAGGAGAAGGACACTGAACTATGGGGTCTGAAAGATCTTCTGTGATTTCAGAGGTAAGACACGGTTTTGGGGTATATGAACGAGAAGACTGGGCTTGTGGTGGACAATGGGTTTGGTTTACCTCTCGATTTTTGCAAGATACTTGGGGAGCAATTCCAATCATATTTTGCTGCATTTTCTCTAAATTTGGAAGTGATTGTGGATCTTCGGCAACAGATCTGTGATTAACACTGAGGCCCTTGACTGTGCCAGTAAAGTGTTGGCCTGTGAGCTTATCTGAATATGATGGTGTGGTTGGATTTTCCTGAAATTTACTAAAAGGCATTTGATTGACCATAGGTCCACAGCGGTAGTGACCTCCCCTATATACAGGTCTATGAATGTAGTGGTGCTGTGGCCTACGGTTGTATGCGTTTTGGTACTTGCTCTTGAGAGGTCTGACCCGATGTCCTCCACGAACATGGTTACTAAGGTGAGAGTTGTGTCCTGGAGTTCTTTGCCTGTTCGAGAAGCTACTGTTTTGAGAGGGAGCTCCACCTAGCATCCAAAAGTTTTGCACAGCACCTTGAATAATGCTAGGTTTATTTGAGGCTGGTTGAGTCCCGTGACCAGGCTGAAGCTGTGAGATGTTTGGGATGGACTGTTGAATAAAAGGGATGTTGGAGGCACTTGTTAGCGCAGACTCAATTGGGGTCCTTTCACACTGAGATGGTGTGCCTGGTCTACTGTGGGTCATAGAAGGCGTGCAAGGGGTATCTTGGTATTGAGGGGTCTGCCAGAAGCTACTAGGTGTGTCCTGATGCATGCTGGAGTAGGCTGTATCCATGGATAAAGGTGTAGAACAATCCAATGGAGGAGAACCATTACATATTGAGGATGATGATGATAATGTGTACGACAGCTTCTTCAGTGGTTCACATTCCTGAAAGATTAAAAGAGATTTACAAGTGAACTAAAACTGCAAATCTTGTTTCATAATACAAAACCTGAATTTGCCAAGCAAATGCTCTTTCTGTATACGTTGTGAGAATCTCTAACCATTTCATGTCTCATCTGATGTTATATCAAAGTTTTACTCAAGTTTTTGGAGGGTAACAAGCATAAAGATATTATATATAATAGGCCTAATAAATTATGCATAATAATATAATATTTTTTATTTGCTGAAATAACCTGTTTTCAGCAAATGTGACAAGAGATTAAATAATCATATATAATAATCACAGATTTTAGGGGCCTGAAAAAGGGGGTGAAAAAGACAATGAATGGCTATGATCTTGTACTCACAGCGAAAGAGTCAGTGATGGAAGATGGTGACTGGGGTCCCCAGGCCTCTTCTCCAATGGGGAGAGTAAAAGGTGTATATAAACCACTAACAAGCATCTGGAAGTATCGGTTCCTCTTTACACCTAAAACCAGTAAATAAAGTCAATAATAAATCATATAATGCTGCAAATACAGTAAATGTGTCTGCATAGACATGTTTATGAAAGCCTTCATTTGGAACTGATAAGATATTAAGATAAAAATGAGTGAGACGTGAGACGTGGTATTTACCTTTGGGGTCAAACTCCACATGGATGTTGTTTCCCATCACAGAAGTGTTGTGGAGGTTTTTTACTGCATCATTTGCTCCTTTACAGATTCAAAAATGACCTTTGCTATTCCCAAATGCTTCTTATTTTTCGGATTGTATAAAACTTTCAAATCTTGAACCTCTCCAAAGTGTTTACACATTTCAGACAGGAATCCATCTCTAATGTTGTCATTAAGCCTTGCAAATGTCAACTCTTTTGGCGCTCCAACATAATTCTCATCAACCTGAAAAAGAGATTCATTGACATAATATGGCATTATTTTGTAATCCCTAGGGTCCCTAAGACAATGTTAAACAAACATCAACATCAGGTTGATACTTCATGACTCTTTTTTTAAATCAAGAATGATAATAATAAAATTATTTGTAAAACTTTATATGCTTCAAATGTCTTCAATAAAAATGTTAAATGACCCCAGAAAATAAAACATAAATTAGATGAATTTTCAAATCATAATATTTACATATTGATGTACATACTGTGGAGATACACTCCTGCCGAAATCGTCTTATTATTATTAGGTCAGTGAAACTAGGTTAAATATATCAAAATAGGTTAAATATGAAAACAACAGGTTAGTTTAGCGATTATAAATAAAACAATGCATAGACTTTTTTAAATTTTATTTTTTTCCCTCTTGGAAGCCAAACAAAGAAAGTCAGTATCATAACAGAACATAAGGGTTAAATGTTTAACATTTTTGTAGGCCAAAAATGACACAGTCCATTAAACTTGATGCAACAGCCTATCAATACTAACCTTGAATTTGGGGACCGGGAGATCTGTTTCTTTGAATTTTGTCCAAAAACGAGTAATTCTGGGATCTCGTACAACATCCACAGGGAAACATTCAGGATGCTGACAGACAACAATTTAGTTTTTTTTTTTTTTTTTTTTTTTTTTTACAATGACAAATACATATGACAATTATATCTAGGTCATTAAGTTTGACAGCTAAGCAATCATTGATCGTCTTGAAATCACAGTGGGCTATCATACTCACCGGTGCGCTGAAGTGTTGTCCATCATAGCGGTACAGTTTCTGGCTTCCGCTGCTCAAACCCGGATCAATAATCAGTTTGTAACAACTCCAGTTTGGAGTTGCATCTTCCAGTGGATCAAAACTATCGGTTTTTACCAACGCATCTAAAATGGAGAATCACAGCACACGATGAAAAGTCCGTTTCTACGCGATGGAAGCTCTGAGTCATGAACATAGGCTATAAGTAGGCCTGCACTAACACATATTTTGATACCTTTATTTCTTACCGTTATCTTTCCGTTGACCCTCCTTTTCGACGCTCTCGTACATGATTCGCAGTCATTGTACAATGTTAGTAAATTTCTCTTTATATGACGCTGATTAAAAACTGTATTTCCTGTAAATATCCGAAGGCTGTTGTCAGGAGTACATGCACTGTAGGTCTTACTTGTCTCCCAGGAGAAGCAGCACATCACTGCTGCACAACAGGTGGGAGGAACCTGCCGCCACACCCGCACTGTCATCAGGACAGAGCGCCTGGGAGAATACTAGATCACTGTGGATCAGCTGAATCCTGCTACTGATATAACAGTAGGCAATGTAAACAACATCAAATTTAACCAACACACACACACACACACACACACACACACACACACAAATCTGACGAAATATCTGCTAGTGTAAAATATTGGATAAAAATATTGCAATAATTAACCATTCATTATTTTGAAATAGGGGGTGAGCAACCTAACGCGGGGTTAGTTGTAACACACATGGCTTAAAACTTTCCACACATGCCAGCATGACGAAACTTATCAGTTGCCATATTAACACTAGCCTATATAGAGACAAAGACTGCACCAAAATTTAAAAAAAGATTCTGAACATTTATTAATTTATTAAAAGTAAATTTCCTACTTAGGTTAATTTTTCATCTCTGTTTTTTGTGTTTATTTATAATTAGACAAATCTGATATCTGATATTATTTAATCTTATATCAGTTGAGATAGTTCTTTAATGATTATTCAACCAGCAGAAGACCTGAGCCGGGTTTAAATCCCAGTTGCGCAGGTGGGGCATGTTGTCACACTGCGTTACATTGTGCCCTATAGTTTAAAACATAATCATTTATCATTTCTGAACGTTTGTTTTTCATAGAATTTATAAAATAATAAAATAGCATAGTTCTAATATATAGCTGTGTTTTCTGGTGTGTTTGTTGCCAAACCCAAAATGTTTTTATTTTTAATTATAAAAATGCAATTATTTTATTTGAAAAAGTTAATAATTGTATTTTATTGACAAAATATTTTAGTTTGTCTTGGATATTTTTTTGATTGTATCTGATAACATTTTAAGCTGTCATTTGGTCATGTTACATTGTGCCCCCTCACGTTACAATGTACCCCACACTCAAAAAAAAAAAAAAAAAAAAAAACTCATTGGACAGACTCAATTTAATTGAAGGCAGGTTTTCTATCCAATAAATATGTGTAGCCTCAACTCATAAAAAACTAATTCATGCAATGAAATGTAATTGAGTTGGTCCAACTCAATTTTATTAAATGCAGTTTAAATGATATTTATATACTTATAACATGACTTTTTATACTTTTTTAACATTTAATTGGAAAATTAATTATAAGCAGTTTCATTTATCATCATACACAATGTATGAAGAAAAGAGGTGTCACTCCTGACATTAGCATAGCTCACTGAGTGCCCACAGCCTAAGCACAGGCGCCACTCTTCAACATAACGGTAAAATTAAAACACATTACAGAAACTCCTCTAAATGTCCAACATAACTGACCATTAAACACTAACATTAACTAACAACATCTTTTCTCTACAGAAAAACACATAAAATAACATTCTAATCCCTAAATTTACTCTTCTAATGGAGTCCCATGCAAAGCAAAGCATGCTGTCAACACAAAATATTTCAAGTAGTTTTAACACAACTTAATTAAGTAAACTTCAGTTTTAAATATATTAGGTTGATTGAACACAATTAAATTAAGTTGTGACAGAATTAGATATGTTTAAGTAAAGTGAACAGAATTTAAATGTGTCATATCTATGAAGGTCCTGAATAATTTTTTTGAGTGCACCTATGGGGCATGTTGTCACATTTCACTTCCATTCTTTCAGGTTAAATCAAGGGAATAGTACTGTATTAATAAAACAAAACCACATAATTGTACTAGACGTGTGAAATGAATGTGGGGGAAAATAAATACTCTGAACCCCAAGTGGATTTACACAAACGGAGTTGTCAAAAGCGTTAGGTTGTGCCCCACTCTCCCTACTCTTTTTAAAATATAGTTTGTTGTAATGTTTGTTGGATATACTAGACTGTTTATATAGTCTATATAATAATATTAATAAACCTTTATATTTTACATAGAGACGTAGAACATCTACTCAGCTACTGCCCACCTCAGGAGGATGGTGGTCATATGTGAAATAGATTTTACTAATGTGATTTGCTAACTGGGTAATGGTGTTAACCAGTTCTGGCTAGTAACTGATTATTACATGTAATCTGGATTACGTAATTGGATTCTTCGGATGAAGTACTGGTAATTAGATTATATTATACATATAAAATACTCATAATCAGACTACAGTTACTTTTGACCAATTTCATGATTACATGTTATTTTCACAATGGCATTATTCATAATTCATTGATTTGACTTTAGTATAGGAAAACATATTCCCTATTGTACAACTTTTGCCTAATTTAATGAAACATTAATAGTTATTAAGGTAGTTTTTGTAGCATTTAAGTTTAGGTATTGAGTATAGGATTAAGGGATGTAGAATAAGGTCATGTAGAATACTTTATAAGTACTAATAAACCGCCAATATCCTAGTAATATGCATGCTAATAAACTAGCATTCATTTATTGATTCATTTAACCATGTATTACTTTCTTTGGAAGCCTTTTCTTCTTTCAAAACATTAAAATGTATAAATTCACATCATTTCAATGCAAGGATTCCTCAACGTTTTTGTCAGCTCAACCTCTTTAATATATTTACTTGAAGTGCCCCCTGAGATTTTAAGATAATAAATCAGGTCAATGATAAAATTAAAGGGTTATAAACAAGGTACAGTTCAACTCCGGATTTGTAGCTCGTCTAATGCTGAAAGATGGAGCTGTTCCAGCTATTAAGGTTCACGGTCGTGCGTTGGAAGCAGGCGGTGAGTAAAACTGCTTCAAATGTCTGTGTGTTGTTAGCTATCGACTCGTTTATTCAAATGCACTACTATTCCATTGTTTTTCTATATTAACACACACTAGTCTGCCGTGCGTGCAAAACCGTTCCACATACAATAGTCCATAAACCAAATTATGTCCTCATAAACCATGAGTAAACACACACAAATGTTGTAAAACTTGCGCATGACAAGCCACTAAGCAAGTATATAAGTTACAGTTACAGTGCATACCACTGACGTCCTGCTGTAGTTGTTGTTGCTGCTTCTTTTGTTCAATTTCAGCCAAGAATGACGTTTTTTCCACATTTAAAGGATGTCACAGCTTTCAGACGCTCTCAATGCAATAGCTGCGCACGCTCTTGATTCTTTAGCTCCGCCCACACAATACGCCCCCAGCCGCTTGGTTTTATTCGGAAACACAGGTTAGAATGAAATTGTTAAATAAAGTCGTTATTTTTGTTTTGCGCACAAAACATATTCTCGTCGCTTCATAAAATTAAAGTTGAACCACTGGAGTCACATGGACTATTTTAACAATGTCTTTACTACCTTTCTGGGCCTTGACAGTGGTAAATAAATTGCTGTCTATGGAGGGGTCAGAGAGCTCTCGAATTTCATAAAAGATATATTTTATTTTTGTGTTTCGAAGATGGCCAAAGGTCTTATGGGTTATGAACGACATGGACTGGGGTGGACTTCACTTTTATGGACTTCATAAATGAGGCAACAATTCATTATAAAGCCATTATAAAGCTTGGATTAGCCATTGTATTCGTCTGAAAGAAGAATGTCATATACACCTAGGATGGCTTGAGGGTGAGTAAATCATGAGCTAATTTTAATTTTTGGGTGAACTATCCCTTTAATGGGCATTAGCCATTAATTACAGTCAGAAAGGGAGCTGGACGTCCAGAGAAGGGAGTTGGACTTCACACTCCACCGATGGCTCTGCAGTGAGCAGCCTCTCAAATCTCCTGGGATGGGGAAATGTGGGTACTTTCCAAAGCCACAGCATGGCTAATAAACTCTCCAAAAATATGTTGAAGGATGTAATGAATGGCCAATGTTGCAATGAAGCATGAAAATACTTTGATATGGCTAATTATAAAACACTGCATGAGCATTCATTTGGACCACATTTAGAATAAAATAATTGTTATATATAATTTGGTAACACTTTACAATATGGGTGCACTAATATGCATTAATTTATGCTTAACTAATGCACAGATAATCATGGGTTAATGTATGACTAACTAAACCACTATGAACTAAACCATTTATTAATGATTACTGCATCAGCAACTAATGAACATTCTATATGATTAATAGATTAAGTAATATATGAATTGCTATTAATTAAATGTCATCATGTATTAATTCCTTAACATATTATATTAACTAATAGTGTAAATGAACGTGTTAATTACCACAATGGGTCAAAGCCATGCATTTCAACTTGCTTTAATTAATCATTAGCTAATGATTTGCAAAGGTATAATTATGCTATGACTACTTGTTGAGGCACATGACTGTTAACTAATAGTTAAGTAATATGTAATTGTGGTTATGGGTTTTGAATTAATTTCGAATTAGTTAACAGTTCTTCATGTCTTCTGACCCTGGTATTGTGTCTGTTTAGTTTGCTTCCCCCCTCATGGGTTTTGTTTCTGTATTATTTTTATTTAATAAACACTCTTCCTCCTGCAATTGAGTCCTCGTTCCCTTTTATTGGTACCACATAGTGATGCAAAGTCCGATTCATTTCCGCGAACTGGTTCTTTTCGGACAGATTGATTCAATGAACCGGTTCAAAAAGCCGATTCATAGGTTCCTGACGTCATCATGCAATGATGTCACTATGCATTTCTTTCATGCTTTTTTATGCATTTTTCAGTGTCATGTTATATCAAGGAAACATTCAAATAAAGTAATCTGTGTCAATGCATATTGAAACAATTGAATAAAGTCAGTTTTGTGAGTGCATTTTGCCCGATTATTGCCTTTCATTCATTTTAGGTTAATGGTGTTTGTGGTTACAGTTTCATTCGCGGATCCTTTGAGTCGGATACAACTGACCAATGGTGAGTAGGCTAGCCTAAACATGCATAAACACGATATGTTACATGTCTAAAGTAGCCTAAAGAAAGAATAAACCAGTCTTATACACTCATCTAAAGGATTATTAGGAACACCTCTTAAATTTCTCATTAATGCATTTATCTAATCAACCAATCACATGGCAGTTGCTTCAGTGCATTTAGGGGTGTGGTCCTGGTCAAGACAATCTCCTGAACTCCAAACTGAATGTCAGAATGGGAAAGAAAGGTGATTTAAGCAATTTTGAGCGTGGCATGGTTGTTGGTGCCAGACGGGCCGGTCTGAGTATTTCACAATCTGCTCAGTTACTGGGATTTTCACGCACAACCATTTCTAGGGTTTACAAAGAATGGTGTGAAAAGGGAAAAACATCCAGTATGCGGCAATCCTGTGGGCGAAAATGCCTTGTTGATGCTAGAGGTCAGAGGAGAATGGGCCAACTGAGTCAAGCTGATAGAAGAGCAACTTTGACTGAAATAACCACTCGTTACAATCGAGGTATGCAGCAAAGCATTTGTGAAGCCACAACACGCACAACCTTGAGGCGGATGGGCTACAACAGCAGAAGACCCCACCGGGTACCACTCATCTCCACTACAAATAGGAAAAAGAGGCTACAATTTGCACAAGCTCACCAAAATTGGACAGTTGAAGACTGGAAAAATGTTGCCTGGTCTGATGAGTCTCGATTTCTGTTGAGACATTCAGATGGTAGAGTCCACTGTGCAGGCTGGTGGTGGTGGTGTAATGGTGTGGGGGATGTTTTCTTGGCACACTTTAGGCTCCTTAGTGCCAATTGGGCATCGTTTAAATGCCACGGCCTACCTGAGCATTGTTTCTGACCATGTCCATCCCTTTATGACCACCATGTACCCATTCTCTGATGGCTGCTTCCAGCAGGATAATGCACCATGTCACAAAGCTCGAATCATTTCAAATTGGTTTCTTGAACATGACAATGAGTTCACTGTACTAAAATGGCCCCCACAGTCACCAGATTTCAACCCAATAGAGCATCTTTGGGATGTGGTGGAACAGGAGCTTCGTGCCCTGGATGTGCATCCCACAAATCTCCATCACCTGCAAGATGCTATCCTATCAATATGGGCCAACATTTCTAAAGAATGCTTTCAGCACCTTATTGAATCAATGCCACGTAGAATTAAGGCAGTTCTGAAGGCGTCCTTGAAGGCGGTAAAACACAGTATCAGTATGGTGTTCCTAATAATCCTTTAGGTGAGTGTAAATTTATCTTTTATCAATTTAACATATAATCTGCATGCACATTAAACTACAGTAAATGTATTTACATCTCTTGACAGAAAGGTTTTTGCAGGTTTTAATAAAATGTTATTTAATAACAGTAGTCATAATAAGCATATTTCCAGGATGTGCCTCAGGCTTGCGTCAATCTTCGGCAAACTTCGACAGATGTTTGAACCTGCTCTTTTGGTTCTTTTTCAGTCGGACGTGCTACTTCGGCTTTTGCGTCTTGCGTCATCAACCTGGAACTAAAGTTCGATTCAGTTTGATTAATGAACCGGATCAACCGGTTACTACACATTCAAAATGACAAAAACTTTATTATTATGCTCCACTTACACTGATATGGATCGTTCTTATAATATGGCCACACCCCCAGGTATTCTGCCACGCAATGTTCCCATACTTAAATCTGTTGTTGATGATCCTACCCCATTAAAATCATCATTAACAGAGTTAAGTTTATCTTGTTTTGATTTTATCTTGTCTTAAAAAAAGTATCTTGTAGTCTAATACAATGTCCCCATCCTCCGAAGCTTGTCAATGAAAAGTGCGTTGAGCTTTATCACCAACACTCCGACCCAAGCGCAAACCACGCCACGCGAGATGACACACAGCTTTATTACAGCAGACAAATGCACTCAGGTAACCACACAGAAATGAAAGCAAAAAAAGAACAAGAGAAAACGAAATAACACGTTGTGAGTCTTTGCTTTAACTTATAGTTAATAATATAAGGATGATAAGGATGAAAAACATTGTAGAAGTAAGCTACACAACACCTGTTTGTCTGAAGACTGAGTTTGCATGGACTTCGGAACGTGTTGACGCGCGTGAACGCGTTTTTTTAATGAATTTTTTTATTACAGAGATCGATGATCCATAACATCTAGATTCATTAATGTAGAGAATGTTCATGCTTGCCTGTCTGGTGTCATGCTTGACAGTTGTCAATGCAGGTAAGTTTATTTAATGTTTTCCTATCCTCCTGATTTTGCAACAAAGTAGGCTTAAGTTATTTTCTGTGAATGTGTGAGACTTCCGATTCATTAGCCTAGAAGAAGAAGAACTACGGTAAAACTATTTGTGCTACAAACCAGCGAGTTTATAATGACGACAATACAATATGGTAAGAAATGCCAGTTTGCAATATCAAACAGCAAAACGAGCTGCTTTGTTGCCTACAGCTACAAATAACTGCAACAAGAAGCCAGAAACATTCATTTACAAATGGCCACGCTTTCTTGCCTATAGCCTACTACTTTTATTTCATAATAATAAAAAAAAAAACATTTGTTTACAGTAGGATGGCAATTTATAATTTATAGGTATTTTTATTCATTATTTATAGTTTAAAACAACAACAAACTTTTTTTATTTCTTTTTTTTTTTTTTTTTTTTGAAAGTCACAAGTTTGGAGGGGGAGAGAAATGTAAACAGAATTTACATGTTTGGGCGAACTGTGCAATTTTCACATTTTGTATTTGAATGTTGGACAGTTTTTCAGATTTTTATACTTTTCTGTGATCATGAAAATGAGAAATATTGAGTGAGGAAGTTAGATTTGAGGAAGAGCGGCTCAGGCTTATAATAATGTGTCTCTCTGGGGAACAACTGTAAATACGTGTGAAATATCTATTCATGTTTTTTTAAGTTAATTGTAAAATTGCACAATAATAGCCTGCTGCTTTTATATATATATATATATATATATATATATATATATATATATATATATATATATATATATATATATATATAGGCCAGTATCATGGTCTTGTCATAAACTCAACCTGACTCAAATCAGCTGGTCTCTACAACATTGCCTGTTAATAGTGTCATATGTCTGTCTTGTCTTTTGTACCATGTGCTTGTGTTTGTCATGTTTGGTATGATGTCCGGTCTATTGTCAACCCCGCCCATCTTATCTGATTATTGAATAATTTGCCCCACCTGTTCTCCTTCATCATCTGCCTTGTTTGTTCCCTATTTAGGCCCCGTCCACACGAAACCAGCGCTTTCCCTATCCAATTTTTTTTTTCTTTCTCCTTGTTTCAAGGAACTATCTGTGGACACACGAGAGCAATGAAAACGACTCAAAACGATGTAGTATACATGCCAGGCCTGTATGTGGCGCTGTAATTCTACCACAGAAATACACTAAAAATGGAGACGAACAGTTGTGCTAGAAGGGGTACAGCAATGGTAGGAAGTGAGGCAAAATCTCACAATAAAATAACAATAAATAAATGTGCTACTTACCAGATGTGTTTTATTAACGCCTACACCCTAAACCTACCCTTACAATAATGCAAATACAGTTATTAAATGACGCAATATTGATATGCGCATGCCCAGTGCTCGTAGTTGCATTCCTTTCTAGTCTTTCCCACGCGGGACGTGGTGAGATGACATCACCGTTTCACAAAATATACGGATTGGCTTTACACACGAAAACGGAAGGATGTCGTTTTCAGATTTATCCACTTTGGGTCCCGGTTTTTTTTTTTTTTTTAAATATCGGTTTCATGCTCCCAAAACGCCGGATCCGTGTGGACGAAACGCTGATACGATACAAAATTTTAACGTATACAGCTAAACGCGTCTCCGTGTGTTTGCTGTCCTGTGCTGGTTCGTTGTCGGTTGTTTCCCGTCCTGGCGTTTTGTTCTCCTGGTTCCTTGTATGTGTTACAGTCTGTTTTGGTTTTCCCCTCATGGGTATATTGTTTGTGTTGTTTTATTTTGTAATTTAATAAAACCACCCTTTCTTCTGCTCTGGAGTCCTCGTCTCTTCTCTGCACCCACAACCGTTACAAATAGTTCATATATTCTTTCACCTGTTGTCCGCATGGTTGAAAATGCTGTATAACAACCATCCAAATCTTTTCTCTCAATTTCTTGATTCAGCCTGCCTATTTTTGCTTCTCTTTCGCTGTTTCACACCAAGTACATGGTTTAGTAAGGTTCTTAACTGATCGTAATCTGGATGTTAACTTGTCTGATTAACTTTGCAATGTATAAATACTGTATGTTATGTAATACTTATCATATGCATATTCAGTTGTAATGCCAGAGGAATAAGTCTGGAATAGTCACGTTTTATGTCTTTGACACTGTACTAATATTTTCTTGTACTTATGTATCCACAGGTTCTCACTCACTGATGGCTTTGGCAACATATATAGTTGGGCAGACACCATTTCCTGAGTTCAGTGCTGTGCTGATGTTGGATGATCTGCAAATAGTATATTATGACTCAACCACATGGAAAGCTGTCTATCGCCTCTCACCATGATCCAAAATACTATGATGAAGAGCAAAGTGATGCTGGTGTTGTATTTCGAGACATATATAATGACATAAAAACAAGGGATTTGTATGTTAAGAAACACCTAAATCACACAGATGGTGAGAACTATAGCCTATTAATACATAAATCATTTAACAGCTTCTATGTGTTTATTATTTTATTAAAGCTTTTGATGTAAGAATGTAAGAGGGTAATCATAAAAAATCATGTTCAGTTCACTACATTTTTACATTGTGTCAGCGAGGACTCATAAAATATACATTTACGTTATTTGAAGGTGTTCATCAGAGACTTACTGGATGTGAATTGTTGAACGATGATAAACCAGGTCCACTTCATTTGTGGGATGCTTTTGATGGACAAAGTTTGGAGGAGTTCACCTATGACCTGGAAAAAAACGATGTTGAGATGAAAAAGTCATGGATAATTCCGTGGCACCAGTTTCATTTAAAGTTTCTATATGAAAATGTTTATCATCCTATTTGTATTAAAGTTTTGCGCCGATACCTGCACTTGGAAAAGAACAATGTGATGAGAAAAGGTGAGAGAATGAACCCGACTAACTTTAGTATCATTAAGATAGAAAAAAAAAAAAAATCAACATATGACCCAGACAGCAGTACAGACAGAAAATACATCTGCCTCTGAATGCATTATATAACATGAGAACCATAAATTAACAGATCTCATCCTTCTCTGTAGTGAAACCCAGAGTGAGACTCATGAGGAAGACACTCCCAGACTCTCAAGGGCTTCAGATCAGCTGTCTGGCCACTGGTTTTTACCCCCGTCACATTAACCTGACCCTGTTCAGAGATGGTCAGCCTGTGGATGATGATCAGATCACAGGAGGAGAGATTCTGCCCAACGGAGACGGAACTTACCAGATGAGGAAGAGTTTGGTGATCAGTGCAGAAGAACTATATGAAGGACATCAATACAACTGCACAATGAAGCACCTCAATCTGGACAACAAACTGGACATTACGTTTGGTAAAGCAAAATTAGCAAGCAAACAAACAAAATGCCCTTTTTGATATCAACAACAACATAGATTTAATAATAATACAAACTAATTTAATACATATCTTTAGCTTTTGCATTTATTTTCCTGTTTGTTTTTTGTTTCGTTTTTTTTTTTAATTCACCACAGATACAGATAAGTATGACCCAGGATCCTTCAGTCTGTCTGTAGTTATCATTGTGCTGGTGTTAATGTGTGTGGCTGTTCTCATCATAACTGCACTCATCATATGGAGGAAGAAGACATGTGCTGCTGGTAAATGTTCTGTACAGTCCAGTTCATTAAGTCTGATTCTCAATTAGAAAAATATACCAAGCATAAGTTCCTTTAGAAGAGTCTCTTTCAGTATTTACAGTATAGAGTTTTATGATTGTGACTTTATATCCTGGTTTATTTCATCTTATTCAGGACGAGGCTCTGAGGCATCACAGAGTAAATACTCATCTACTCCATGTGAGTATACTATATTTATATGAAGTCAGCAATATGTTATATGTTAAATACATTTTATGTTTAATTTTGGAAACTTTCTAGAAATGGAACCAAAGGAATGTTTTATTGATTTCAGCTTCCACGCATGATGAAAACTGAGTCAATGCATCAAAAAAAAAAAAAAAAATCAAGGACAATACATACAAAATTTAGCATTTGCTTGGTGAATGTAATTTGGGTTGTTATGAAAATGACGAATGAACGATGAAACCACAAAGGAATGTAATGCGCAGGTAACAAATGTATTAACAGTTATGAACAATTTTTTACAGTTTTCCTTTCTTGCTGTCAAAGAAAATTTGTGTTTTATATATTTTTTTCCAATCTGTTCTCACTCGCAAAGCATCTGATATTGTTGATAAATGATATCTAATGTTTATCCAAGAAAAAAACATGCAACCTTATACAAATGCCAAAAGTGCCCTTCTTAATATGACATTACTTTCAATGAGAAACCTTTGCCATTCAATAGACTGATGCAAAGGGCATGGAAATTTGTGCATTGCTTATTGCTCATCTGTGTTAAACTAAAGAAACTATTGATTTTTATCCCTGTCTTGAGTCTCTGTTCTTTAACAAAGACATGGTTAGCTTAAGGGTAGGGGTTAAACTAAGGTTAGTCCCAGCATGTTTTAAGGCGGCAGTTGTTATTCCAGTGCCAAAAAAGCTGAATACCTAAAAGCTTTCCTGTAGCTCAAACAATAAGAGTGTGGTGCTATCAACGCCAAGGTCATGGGTTCGATTCCCAGGGAAAGCAAGAACTGACAAAATGTAAAAATTGTTACCTTGAATGCAATGTAAGTCGCTTTGGATAAAAGCGTCTGCCAAATCCGTAAATGTAAATGTAATGTAAATGAATACCGGTTTCTCACTCACTGATGGTTTTCACCACATATATTTTTGGATAGACACAGTTTCCTGAGTTCACTGTTGTGCTGATGTTAGATGATGTGCAAGTGATTTATTATGACTCAATATCATGAAACGCTGTCCACCACAGTCAGCATTCAAATGATGCTGGTGATTTTATATTCAGTGATATTTATGACATCATGAAAGGTTGAACTTTTTTTCTTCTTTTGTGTTTGTAAAAAAGGTTTACAAAAGGTAAGTATACTCTGATTTCTGACATGTATTAGTTTAGCTTCTGATAAATGTTAGATAACAATATGATTGAAGAAGCAACATCCCAGCTAACTTTCTCACAAAAAAAAAAAAAAGTACAAAATTGTACCTTTTAAGGTACAAGTGGCCGTCACTGTGGTGGTACCCTTAAGGGTACATTTTTGTACCTCTAGTAGAGGAAAACAATATAATTGTACCCTAAGGACCAACTGTGTACCTTTAAATGTAGTTATACATTTTGTTCCCCAAGGAAAAAATTGTACCTCCACTGTACCTTTTTTTTTTTTCTTTTTTTTTTTTTTTCTGAGAGTCCAGAACATTGGCTAACCTTCTGGCAAGGTTCTCTCAAAGTTCCTTCAATAACATAATTTAAGTCTGTTCCTCATACAAAGTTACCATAGCCTATGTTTTCACAAGACTTGGATTATAGCATGAGAATTGTATGGAATATTTGAGTTTTTTTTTCTTTCTTTCTTTATTGGAGCTTGACAGGCTGACCCATTTTTCATTCCAAGTTTAACTATTTATTTAAAATATAATCGAGAATATGACCATAAAGTAAAAAAGCAGTACTTTACGATAAATTATATTACCATATGCATAAATAGCTGGTGCATTGACTCCAACAGTAAGTATTGTCACAGTAAATACTATCCACTATTTTTAACATTTCTTTCTAAAGTGAAACCCAGAGTGAGACTCATGAGGAAGACACTCCCAGACTCTCAAGGGCTTCAGATCAGCTGTCTGGCCACTGGTTTTTACCCCCGTCACATTAACCTGACCCTGTTCAGAGATGGTCAGCCTGTGGATGATGATCAGATCACAGGAGGAAAGATTCTACCTAACAGATCTATAAATTGCCAG
Organism: Paracanthobrama guichenoti; assembly: GCA_018749465.1. Taxonomy (NCBI): domain Eukaryota; kingdom Metazoa; phylum Chordata; class Actinopteri; order Cypriniformes; family Gobionidae; genus Paracanthobrama; species Paracanthobrama guichenoti. The sequence goes on from CM031950.1 coordinate 23,178,903, forward strand.
ATGAGGAAGAGTTTGGTGATCAGTGCAGAAGAGCTAGGCTAGGAGTGGTAGACCAGCAACACCAGCTCAGATTTGCTTGGAATTGACGCTGTGGTATGCTTGATTTTTCAGCAGGGTTTATAAAAAAAAATGCAGCCTTCCATTTAAGAAGCAAGTGTGAACTTTTATTTTGGTTTGATGTTATGACGTCATAAGGCTGCGACGTTCTCATCTGGCTCAACAAAGGTTTGTATTTCTGAACGATTATGTACTTAAGGTGTTTAAAACGATTTAAATATATATATTTAAAATACTATGAAATGAATAAATTAATTATTATGTAAAGTCCCATGTTCTTCGTGAAATTATTATTTGATTAACTGTGGGCTGTACCATTAGCACGAGAGTGTAGGTTGGGGAAATGATGGTTATGGGCTGCATTTACTGTATGGACTTTAAGGAGTAGTTAAACACAGAGGACGGCAACGTTTTTGACACGAAGTGCCATATTGCTTTCTTGTTAATAATTGCATTTATTAAATTTAGACCCCAAAACGAAAATACTGTCATACTAACCCCCATGTCGCTCCAAAAATGTATGGCTTTCTTTTTTCCATGGAACGTAAAATATGTTTTACATTTGTATTGGTATGGTCTGCAAATTGACCCTGTTAGTTTGTCCTGTGAATAGCTAAAAATATATGTAATTTGTAAGTAAAGTGTATTAAACCTAAGTTACCGTAGGTTTTTGATATACATTTATTTCTATTAATTGTTTTCCTTATAAACATGACAAAAATATCCAAAATACAGGAACAAGAAACTCCCAGTGAAACAACTGTGATCCGCGTGACGTACTGTTGTCAAGATGGCGTTTATTAAAGAGGAGACTGAAGACATGGGAATTTCAGAATCATTCAGTGTGAAACATGACGATATTGAGGAACAAACAGGTTGGTTCCAAAATGTGAATTCAGTTATTTGTTTCTTATTAAATTGCTGACATCTAAACAAATGAATGATAATTTTGAAAAATGTATTTTGGCATGATGTGAAGAATCCAGTCATATGAGTCCCACAGTTAAAGCTGATTATTAAAAAAAAAAAAAAACAGCAGAATAATATCATTATCATAATGTCATAATCACCAATCAGTCACCACAGACACTGAAATACAGGGTTCAATCCATGATGTTTAAGAGATAAATGTCAATTCACAAGATGTCAAACACTAGTGTTGTCATGATACCAAAATTTTAAGTAGTTAGTACCAATACAAGTACATTTCAAGTACCAGTTTCAGTATCAAAAAATAACTATTAAACAGTTTAATTATTTTATTTATTGAATGAATGAGGCATTTTATATAGCGCTTTCATATGTACTACTGTACACCCAAAGCGCTTTACACTCATGACAGGGGTCTCACCTCAACCACCACCAGTGTGCAGCATCCACTTGGATGATGCGACGGCAGCCAGTGCGCTCACCACACACCTGCGATAACAATACTATTTAATTTTAACAACACTGTGACTACTACAGCTTAGTGGTTTAGCATTTAAATATGAATTATTTTAATATAGCAATGGCTATCATGCACAAAATTATTATGATTTTATTTTGATTCATTTTGTAACCTACTGGCCTCAAAGGAAGTTCAGTGAGCTTCTTGTGGGTTGTGGCTCCAGGCTGAGAAGCCAACCATGGAACACATTTTGGATGTTTCTCTTATCTGACACGTGCATTTCTAGTTTTAAAGTTTGTATTAACTAGCTGTTGAGTTGAGTCAGGAATGTTTGATAAGGGAATCAAACAAAATGTGTATTGCTGAAAGTACTTGGGGATCAGGTTAAAAACCGCTGTTCTTTCTAAATGATCATAAAATAACTACTGCAGGTATCTAGACTTGCTAATTTTCCATTAATATGATAATATTATAATTAACCTTTAGCACATTGAATAAAAATAGCTGTTTGATATATTTTGCTTTGTACCATTAAACTGGGGTTAACTTGTATTTTTCTATTTTTACCTTTCAGACCTGATGCCCCTTAAAGAGGAGAGTCTGAATGAGTCTGAAGAACTGAATGAAATGGAGAAAGATCAGTATGAGGAACATGATTTCATAACTGAAGATAAACTTTGCTCACAGACTGAAAAATCTTTCTCACAAAAAAGAGGCGAGGCGGCAGGATCTAAAAGGTCTCTCACCTGTCAACAGTGTGGGAACATTTTCACTACAGCAGGAAACCTTAAAATCCACATGAGAGTTCACACTGGAGAGAAGCCGTTCACATGCGGTCAGTGTGGAAAGAGTTACACGCGAAGCAATACCTTAAAGGATCACATGATGGTTCACACTGGAGAAAGACCTTTCGAATGTGACCAGTGTGGAAAAAGTTACACGCGAAGCAAGACCTTAATGGTTCACATGAGGATTCACACTGGAGAAAGACCTTACACATGTAATCAGTGTGGAAAGTGTTTCATACGTAAAGACAACCTTAATTTACACATGAAAATTCACTCAAGAGAGAACCATTTTATATGCCATCAATGTGGAAAGAGTTTCAAAGACATAGCACGCCTTAACATGCACATGATAATTCACTCTGAAGAGAAGCCCTTCAAATGTGACCAATGTGGAAAGGGGTTCAAAATAAGTAAAAACATTAAGGCACACATGAGAAGTCACAGTGAGGAGAAGCCTTTCAAGTGCCATCAATGTGGAAAGGGGTTCGTATTAAATAAGGACCTCATAAGACACATGAGAAGTCACACTGAGGAGAGACCTTTCAAGTGCCATCATTGTGGAAAGGGTTTGAAACATGAAGAATCCCTTGCTTACCACATGAAGATTCACACTGGAGAGAAGCCTTTCACCTGCCATCAGTGTGGAAAGAGTTTCATACATAAAGGACAGCTTAATGTTCACATGAGAGTTCACACAAGAGAGAACGATTTGAAATGTAAACAATGTGGAGAGCGTTTTACAGACAAGAATCTCCTTAAATTGCATGAAGATACTCACCCCAAACAGAAGCCTTTCTCCTGTCCTCAGTGTGGAAAGAGTTACAAACTTAAAGGACGCCTTAAGAATCACATGAGATCTCACACTGGGGAGAAGCCTTTCACCTTTTTTCACCATGTGGAAAGTGGTTCATACACAAACGACACCTTAACTGTCACATGAGTTTTTACAAAAGAGAGAACAATTTAAAATGTCAACTGTGGAAAGAGTTTTACAGACAAAAACAACAACAACTTAAAAGGCATGTAAATATTCACAGATGAGAGAAGCTTTTTATGTGCCATCACTGTGAAAGGACTTGTACATGCAAGCAAAGCGAACCCAAAAAAAAAATCCAAATCCAAACCCTTTCCCCCCAAACTTTTGTTCAACTTTGAAACACGCATGAAGATATCTGAATGAAATCTGAGATCGTCAGAGCTTTGGGTGAATAGACTTTCAATGAAAGGACAGAAACCTCTCAACTTTCATTAAAAAATTATTAATTTGTGGAAAGAAACAACAGCTATGTATTCACTATGAATTTTCCTTTTGTATTTATATGTGTTTTTATATATCATGTAAAACATTTGAAAAATTATTTTGGTCAAGCTCGGGTAAATAAATGTAACCACTTATTAAACAAAATAGATGAAATGGAAGATCACCCTGTTAGGGACAAATGAAAAACAATTTAAAACACTTATGATTCTAATGTATGGGAATTGTGTACATTATAGTAGACAGCTCATGCTCCTAAAGGCTTTGTCCCTTTCAAAGCATACCACTTAATAAATGATCAGAATATATATGAATATATATGAATATATATATATATATATATATATATATATATATATATATATATATATATATATATATATATATATATATATATATATATATATATTATATTATATTATATAAACTTACTTTCTTAACTCATCATTTTAATTTTAGTTTGTTTTTCAGATACAAATGCCTTAAAGGTGTTTTTGTTAACTTATTACTGTTACCTCAATAAATGTTCATTGTCACTGAATTAGATATGGTGCTCACTCCTTCATTAGTACTTTTATATTTTCATCACACCAGCTGACAACATTTTTCTAAAATACGTAATTCAAAAATTCACTTTAAATTTTCGCTCAGAATTTCTTTGACATTTTATTATTTGTATGTAGTATTTTATGTATGTACATTTCTATGCACTTTCTGTGATTTGAAACAGCGTGTGGTTTATTTTGGTTTATTATGTGGTTATGACATCATAAGGAGAAATGCCCTAGAATTAAATAAACTTCAGTTGAGGATGAGATACTGGACTGGAGTAAAAGGTCATTTAAAATGACATCCAGTTAAGAAAATTCTAAAAGGATGTTGGGAATATGAATATTGTAACGCTCAGGTTCAAGGAAGATGAAGACGAAGATGAAGATAACACAATTTTCAATTGAACAATCCAAATAGACAGGCAACATGCAAAACAGCGTGCAAGTACAAACAATACCAGACACTGAAGTGAAAACAAGCAGGAACTTAAATACACAGATGATTAACTAAAATGACAAACAGCTGTGATGATTGGGGTTAGTGACCATGACAGATTGTGGCAGGAAAATAGAACAAAGAAACATGTGACGAGTGAAAACCAAAACAAACCGAATATGACTGTGACAAATATAAAGAAATACCTACATTCAAAATCAAAATTGCAAAAGAATATCATATTTCAGTATTTACTACTGAACTATTAGCTATATGCCAGAACGGGGAGTTAGGGATTTTGGTAAATTTCCATTGGGTAATGACTCATGTAGAGTCGGACCAGCTGGCAAAAAGCCCTGAAACAAATGCAAGTTGAATTTAAGGCATCAATAAGTAAAGCTAAAAATTAAGAGATTAATAACGATATAAGAAAGAAATGGCAAATAATTTGGGATAATGGAAAAAAGGAAGACATTTATATCAGGTTCAGGAGTGTGTTGGTGCTGAGAGAATATGGCAACAGAAGGAAGGATGTTATATCAAGACTGAAAATATGGCATACAGCGTTCAATTACAGTTTGCGTAAAATAGGGAAACATGAAACTGATCATTGTGACAAATGTGGACCACAAACGGGTTAATGCAATCAAACGTATATGAGGAATTGTTTTAAAATTCAATTCAATTAAATTCTCTTTATTGTCACATATCATATACACAAGTGCACTGGCAGTGAAATGGTGTCTCTATGAAGTCTCTATTCATGGCAGTATGAACAATTAACAATATAAATAACATTAAACATATTTTAATGAAGTGCAGTGCGAGGGTAAGTGAAGTGTGCTGTGATCTATTGCTACAGTTCAGCAGTCTAATGGCCTCCAACGATGTGCTGAGCCGTCCGAACCACTCTCTACAGGGCTTTGCGGTTGAGAGAGGTGCAGTTTCCATACCAGGCGATGATACAACCAGTAAGGATGCTCTCCACAGTACTGCTGCAAAATTGTTTGAGAGTTTTTGGGCTCATACCAAATTTCTTCAGTCATCTGAGGAAGAAGAGACGCTGTTGGGCTTTCTTCACGACTGATTCCGTATGAACCGACCAGGTGATGTCCTTGGTGATATGAACACCAAGGAACTTAAAGCTTAAAGCGACCTGCTGCACTGACGTCACCTCACTGATGATGGAGGCGTGATCACTGTTCTGTTTCCTGAAGTCCACCACTAGCTCCTTGGTCTTACTGATGTTCAGAGAGAGGTTGTTGTCATGGCACCATTATGTCAAAGTGCACACCTCTTCTCTGTAGGCTGACTCGTTGTTGTGGATGATCAGGCCTACCACCGCTGTGGTAAAATTTGACAATGACATTGGAGTTGTATGTAGCCACACAATTATGTATGTACAAGGAGTATAGGAGTGGACTGAGAACACAGCACTGTGGAACGCCGATGTTAAAGGTTAGAGATGTTTCTACAAACTCTGACCACCTGCTGTCTGCCTGTCAAGAAGTCCAGAATCCAGCTGCGCAGGGAACTGTTCAGACCCAAAGTCCTAAGTTTCACCACAAGCTTATGGGGCACTATGGTATTAAAAGCTGAGCTGTAATCAACCAGCAGCATTCTCAAATATGCGTTTCCTCTTGTCCAGATGGGAAAGGACAGTGTGCAAGGTGAAGGCAATTGCATTGTCAAAAGACAGGTATAATAGATAGAATTTTAACATTTATATAATTATATAATATATTTTCCTTCACCTATTTTCTATAACCCTTAACCTTTGTTCTTATAGTTAAACCTATATACGACCCCCTACTCCTCCAGACCAGTAGCTGGCGGAAACGCACATTTTAAAATGGTTTGCCAAACCGCTATATAACTCCAGAAGAAGAAGACGACGCCTCTTCTCTGGCTCAACATTCAACAAAGGTTTGAGATTTTGAACTTTTAAAGTATTTGAGCTGCTTAAATCGATATAAATCGTTCAATCTTCGCGTAGTTTTAAAAGTAATGCGAAATGAATGGAGTATTATGTGAGGTGTTGTGTGACGCTTTACAGTTCAGTTTTCAGTTAATGGACAATTCTCGTTTTCTTTCATTCAATTTCTAAATCGTGACTCCAGAAAAGATTAATAAATTATATTACACCCTTTTTACAGGGCTTTTTACATGCATTCACCGTGAGACACACGCTCACACCTTGTATTTCTCACGCTAAGAAGGGAAAACTTGTCCCGCTATTTAACATTTATGGACAATTGTACAATTAATTTTAATTAATAACCAACACAAGTAAGTAGTACAACATCCACAATATACCATGGTTAATGGAAACATGAATTAGGCTATTCATTATACATCGCGCGTTCAGAGCTTTTATAAGCACCAAGTTCCCGTACGAACGAAACGGACCAATTATCTGCGCTATGTGACTGAATCTCCGTATACTCTGCGCTCCAAAAGTGTGATAAGATTTGTGCATGCGAGCCGTTCCTATCGCGACGCTGAGAAAACCAAAAAAACTACTCATGGCAGTACTAGACCTTTACAAGAATCTATCACGTTGTTTTTTTGTATTTATTAAGGAAAACGTTGACTTACTAGCTGTAGATTTTAAAATAGATTATTCTCTAAAGATTTACATTACAACTGTGGCATGTTGTGGCTATAGTTTCTGTGTAGGATGCTATTTTTCATAAATGCTATAGATAAAAAAGTTACCTTTGGCCTTAGCATGGTAATGAGGCGGCATCAGTGGTCTCACCACAATTATTGTAACAAATGCTATAGTTAAATAATTACAAGAACTATGTTACTTTTTCATAAGGCCAAGTACAAGTTAGAATCAAGAACTTTAAAGTCTGAACCTTCTTGAATTATTGGCTAAGCTATTGGTTTTCCCCATGTTCTGCTAATAATGACAGATATTAGGAAAAACCTGTCAGATGACAGGAAATTAACATTTTCAATATAAGAACATTATAAGTTCTGTAAGTATAATTCTGTCAAACTGATAAGGTTTTATGTGTTTAAATAATATAAAATACATGCCGTTAACCAACTTTGCATGTGGATGATACCACAAAACACCATTTTGCAAAAATAAACCCTAAACGGTTCACACTTCAACCCCGCAATTATTATTGATGCAGTCAAAAAAATCGCTACCTGCTTTGCAACCAGAAGCTTTAGCTTGTATTTCTTTATTTTATTTCAAATTCTACTGTATTAATACTCATTTCGGCTATGTTAAGACTGCATCTCTCTCATCATTCAGTGATGTTTTATATCCTGGCAATGCATACATGAATCGTTGCATTTGTCTGTTTCAAAGATGTAAGGGAAAAAGCAAAAGACTGAGTATTATTTCATCCTGGGCACCAAAGGGTCAGCCCCCTAAAAAGGTTGACAGATCAGAGGAGGAGACCGTGGTAGAGGTGGTGGAGAAGACGGCAAGGGGGACTGTAGGGGAGAAAGTAGAAGAGACAGTGGATGAGTCAGTAGACAAGACAAGGAAGAAATAAGCATATAGGTGTACTTTTAAATTGTCAACCAAATGGCCGTTCATTACCATAGGCACCACCAGCTCCTACTTCTGGTGCTCTATTTTTGTGTCTAAAAACTGAACTATAAAGCATTACATGAACTGATAGTTTGTCTCTTAAATGTCTCTTTTATGATTGTTATTTGTCTGTGACTAAAGTGCTTTTATACGAGAGGAACAAATTAGGTTTTGGATTTATATTTATTTCTATTAATTTTTTTCCTTATTAAACCTGATACATTTCCAAACACACAGAAACGAGAAACATTTGGTGAAACAACTGAGATCCACGTGACGTACTGTTATCAGGATGGCATTTATTAAAGAGGAGACTGAAGACATGGGAGTTTCAGAATCATTCAGAGTGAAACATGAAGACGCTGCGGAACAAACAGGTTGGTTTTCAATTGTGAACTCAGAACTCATATTTTTTCTTCATTAAATGTTGACATTTAAACAAATGATCAGTATAAAAAGTCATGCAATTTAATGTGAAAGAAACTGAATCATATGAAGATTGATTGACAAATATGAAGAATCCAGTCATACACTCACCTAAAGGATTATTAGGAACACCTGGTCAATTTCTCATTAATACAATTATCTAATCAACCAATCACATGGCAGTTGCTTCAATGCATTTAGGGGTGTGGTCCTGGTCAAGACAATCTCCTGAACTCCAAACTGAATGTCAGAATGGGAAAGAAAGGTGATTTAAGCAATTTTGAGCGTGGCATGGTTGTTGGTGCCAGACGGGCCGGTCTGAGTATTTCACAATCTGCTCAGTTACTGGGATTTTCACGCACAACCATTTCTAGGGTTTACAAAGAATGGTGTGAAAAGGGAAAAACATCCAGTATGCGGCAGTCCTGTGGGCGAAAATGCCTTGTTGATGCTAGAGGTCAGAGGAGAATGGGCCGACTGATTCAAGCTGATAGAAGAGCAACTTTGACTAAAATAACCACTCGTTACAACCGAGGTATGCAGCAAAGCATTTGTGAAGCAACAACACGCACAACCTTGAGGCGGATGGGCTACAACAGCAGAAGACCCCACCGGGTACCACTCATCTCCACTACAAATAGGAAAAAGAGGCTACAATTTGCACAAGCTCACTGGAAAAATGTTGCCTGGTCTGAGTCTCGATTTCTGTTGAGACATTCAGATGGTAGAGTCAGAATTTGTCATAAACAGAATGAGAACATGAATCCATCATGCCTTGTTACCACTGTGCAGGCTGCTGGTGGTGGTGTAATGGTGTGGGGGATGTTTTCTTGGCACACTTTAGGCCCCTTAGTGCCAATTGGGCATCGTTTAAATGCCACGGCCTACCTGAGCATTGTTTCTGACCATGTCCATCCCTTTATGACCACCATGTACCCATTCTCTGATGGCTACTTCCAGCAGGATAATGCACCATGTCACAAAGCTTGAATCATTTCAAATTGGTTTCTTGAACATGACAATGAGTTCACTGTACTAAAATGGCCCCCACAGTCACCAGATCTCAACCCAATAGAGCATCTTTGGGATGTGGTGGAACGGGAGCTTCGTGCCCTGGATGTGCATCCCACAAATCTCCATCAACTGCAAGATGCTATCCTATCAATATGGGCCAACATTTCTAAAGAATGCTTTCAGCACCTTGTTGAATCGATGCCACGTAGAATTAAGGCAGTTCTGAGGGCGAAAGGGGGTCAAACACAGTATTAGTATGGTGTTCCTAATAATCCTTTAGGTGAGTGTATGAGTGCCACAATTAAAGCTTATTAGGTAAACATATTTATAATTGTCATGTCATCATCACCAAATCTGTTACAATGTCATAATCACCAAATCAATCACCATTAGACACTGAAATATGGGGTTAAATCCATGTTTTTTTAAATTTTTTTTTTAAGATTTTCAATTTACAAGCTGTAGAGCATTTAGTGTTATTATGAAACCAAAGTTATCAGTATCGGAGTCTCCACTTTCTCATTGATTTGTCGTTCTTGGTATCGTCTATCGCTTGTCTCGAGTTTGGCTAACGTGGTGTTGGGACACAGCCCTCTGCAAACCCTTGGCATGAATATACACTATATTGGCAAAAGTATTGGGACACCCCTCCAAATCATTGAATTCAGGTGTTATAGTCACTTCCATGGCCACAGGTGTATTCAAGTGTGGTACCGTGATAGCAACTCAACGTAAAATTTGTGGCCAAACTTCATGTGGCCTTCAGATTAGCTCAAGAACAGTGGGTAGAGAGCTTCATGGAATGGGTTTCCATGGCCAAGCAGCTGCATCCAAGCCTTGCATCACCAAGTGCAATGCAATGCAATGCATCCGATGCAGTGGTGTAAAGTACGCCGCCACTGGACTCTAGAGCAGTGGAGACGTGTTCTCTGGAGTGACCAATCACGCTTCGCTATCTGGCAATCTGATGGATGAGTCTGGGTTTGGTGGTTGCCAGGAGAACGGTACTTGCCTGACTGCATTGTGCCAAGTGTAAAGTTTGGTGGAGGGGGATTATGGTGTGGGGTTGTTTTTCAGGGGTTGGGCTTGGCCCTTCAGTTCCAGTGAAAGGAACTCTTAATGCATACCAAGACATTTTGGACAATTTCATGTTCCCAACTTTTTGGGAACAGTCTGGGGATGGCCCCTTCCTGTTCCAACATGACTCCGCTCCAGTGCAAAAAGCAAAGCCTTCCCAGAAGAGTTGAAGCTGTTATAGCTGCAAAGGGTGGGCCAATTTTTTTTTATCTCCATAAATCCCAAGCAGTGTCTCAGAACAAGCCGTTTACAGATTCTGGGCACTGATTGCAATTTTGAATGATTTCCGATTTATTTATTTTTTGTAAGTGTGACCTGATTCCAATTTTTGCCAGTTTAGATTTTCTTTTAAAAAAACTATAATTGACAGCATATACAAACAAAAATCTACTTTTCTGAAATGCTAATTTTTATTTTACAAGTAATAAATAAATGCAATGGAATAAAAAAAGATGCCCTATGAAATTGAATTATTTATTTTTACAGAAATTCTATGTTGTGTATTTTAGTTTTTTCTGGTAATCAAATGAAGGCATAAAACCTACATTTATTTTTAATCAAATTTAATTTAATTAAACCCTTTCATTTTTTTTGGCAAACGGTACACAAAACTGATGGTTCGCTACGTACCTCGGTTTTGAAGTCACGGTTTGATACGGGTTTGTTACAGCAGGGGAGAGAACTAAATATACAATTGCTTTTTCATTATTAAACTGTTTTACTGAACAAATTGTGTCTGTCCTTAAATGAATTAAATTATTAAAGTTTCTTAAAGATAAAAAAATTATCTGTATAAAATGCTGTAAACTATATAGGGAGCCTTACTTGCACATTACTATAATATTAAAGGTCAAAAACAGAGCCCAAACTATTAGCCTAAATTCAGCTGCTATTTATTTTTAAATATAATATTCAACACTCAAATAACACATTGAATGCAAACATGGTAAACTTCACACAAGGCAGTTTTGCATTAACTGCTAAATCGTATAAAATAGTTTTTACTCCAATTCGTTGAAATATAATTTATACACAGTGGCTGTCATTTTCATGACAGATTTATTTTAACATGCATTAAATAATCAAGACATCACTAACAGGTTCAGTAGAATATAATGACTATATAGGCTAATATAGTGCATATATTTAGTGAAAGAGTTAATTTCTCTAGCGAACTAACCAGCTGAGCAATTTGGTCACACCCTTGTTTTTATATTAGTCATAATGACCTTGCATGTTGATGAATCGTTCTCTTGATTTATATATACTGGTTTTGCATTGATGTAAAGATTGACGTGACTAAAAGCTTGATATTTGCTAAATATTTTAATCTGAACATTGCTTCCAACAAGCATAAATTTTAAAGAAAACATTACTAAAATATTATCACACATAACATATATAACCAAGGTATTATTGCCATAGGTGTTATTATTTTACTAAAGTAATATTTCCATGACGACATGTCATGCGTGTCTCGTGACACACCGCAGCCTCAATAGCGCTGTATGGCAGATACCATACTTTTTTTTTTTTTTTCAAAATATTCACATCAAACTTTCTGGCTATGTCATCAACTACCTGATATTCCGATTCTCAAATACATGTAAGTGAACATGTTTTGTTGTTGAAAAATATGGTCATGTTAGTTGATCTATAATGCATGATAGGCGTTGCCATGTTAGTTTGTGCCGCAGTTCAGAGAATCGGATCTGTCAGATTTACAACACGTCAGTTCATCCACTTCTCCTGAAATACATGAAATGTAAGTGACCAGTAAAGTGGGAGAAGAGTAAACTTTATAGTTACTTACACAATGTGTATCTGATATGAATATCACATCATCAATCGAATGTTATTGCTGCTTCCATAGCCATCACTGTGTATTTTACAAACTATAAATGTATTGTTTTGCTAGTACAACCTTACAGTATGTGGTTGAAAACACTGAATAGTTGTCCTCAAGGGCTGAGCGTGTCCGTCTCTGTCTGGTTCGCACCAGCCAAAGCGCAAAAGCATTATGCATTTGCACCAATGCAACCGTGTGAAATTTTACCTCGCACATTATCAAAATATTATCACATTTGCGACCATTTTGGTTGCAGTCTAGAGCCCTGAGAGCGAGTGTTGCCATCTTCACCACCCTGGGAGCATTTGAAAAAATGCTGATATTTTTGTCTGCTTTTCAGGTAGTTTACGTGACCTATTTTCCAACGCGTGCTCTGTCCGCTGGTGGGAGTGTGCTCACCTCTGTGTGTGTGCACATCGCAGAGGAGAACTGTAAACGGGTGACCATGTAGAGACAGAAATGACATGCTGTTGTGTAAATAAGATAAGATAAATAAGATGATAATGGGCGGGTCACCCCCCTAATATAATGACAGGGGCAACACTCCAGTAATCTGTCACGTCACATTAAAGAGCATCAAAATGGCGTTTGAATTTCATGATCGCGCATAATACAAGCCTACTGTTACCTGTTAAAGATTGCATTCGGTACACATGTTCACCATAACAGAAGTCCTTTACTGAAATGCTTCGGTACGAATACGTGTACCATTACACTCCTACTATACAATAGTAATATATTTCTGTCACAAGTTAAATACAGAATGTGACAGTTGGTCGGTGTGGTCTTTGTCCCGCCTCTCCTCCACTATAATTGGACGGGGTAAAAAGTGACAGGGATGAGCACTGCATTTTGTCTGATTTGCACATTTCTACATGCAAATGGCTTGTTGCACTTATGATAAGCTTGATCAGTAGGGGTGTGATGAGATCTCGTGCCAAATTAGCATGGAAATGCACCACCACTTTTACATTACATTTGTAATTTTGCTTTTTTATAAATAAAAAAACATTTAATTTAGTTGGATAACAGCTACTTCAATTGTAAATTCTTGTAAATGTCTGCTCTGCACATCTAGCACGAGCTACAGCAGAGTCGCACACAGTGCAGTAGGATTCACAGATCACGATCACGTGACGAGAGTAAGGTGAGATAACTGACAAGAAAGACCATGTCAGAGGATTCGTTTAGCAACAGAGCATATCTTGTAGAATGTGCGCTCAGCAGTGAAAGTGAAAGTAAACATGAGCTCCCTGATGCACACAAATTAGGTGACATACGATTATCGGTCTCCCAATATTAAAGCTATCTTGGGCTGGGCTGTGTAGTTGTGTCCACCTCTTAAACCCGGGATACACTGCACGATTTTCGGCTGTCCCAGACAAAAGATTGCCATCGTGAAACAATCATGACAATCGTGAGCGCTGTTGAGCGGAATCGTAAACACCTCTGACTGGCCATTGTGCTCACACGCTCATCAAAGTATAGTGCTTCACAAACATGTTGTAAATATACATCAATGACACTTTTCACAGAGTGCATACACCGATACACACAGAGCGTTTGAATGCAGGCGTCTATCAGCCTACCAATCCGCTGGTTGATGCCTGCTTGTGCTTTCAAACGCTCCCGCTTTCAAAACACTTCCAAGCACTTCCGTGTGCTTTCAAACGTTGCAATGCGTTGATCATTGTAGCCAATCACAGGCACATCCGATGAACGCATGAGCACAATGACCAGTCAGAGGTGTTTACGATTACAGCTCAACAGGGCTCAAAGCATCACAATTTTAAAATTTCAGTACCGATTTGGTATCACGGTCGGTACTTTTGACAACACTAGTTGCACTTATTGTTTGCACTTAATAAGACTAAGAAAAAACTTTTTTTTTTTTTTTTTTTTTTTTTTTTTACTCTTATTTGCACTGTTTTTATTTCTATGTTCAATTTGTGGAAAGGAGTTCAATTAGGAGGTCACACACAGTCTCAGTCAGAAGTTCTGGAAACTCATAATTCATATAGGTCTGACGAAACTCATGTGAAACCATAAAGGAGAGAAGCCAGTCAGTTGAGTGTGTGGCAAAGCCTTTTACAGTGCTTGTATATTGTTGTCTTTCAATGCATTTGATCATTCATACTCAGAAAGTAGAACTGAAATGACATTCATTACAAGATGATTAGTTAAAACATTGCAAAATGCACCGGTCGTGTTTTCAGTCATGACAGTTTTTCCAGTCAAGAATTTTGTCATTGAGGATTTCTTAAAAATACTGTGCAAAAGTCTATTCTCTTCTCGTGAACCCAATCTCATGTCTCGTCTTGCCTTGTGATCTAAGTGTCTCATCACACCCCTAATGGTCATCATTGCCAGTGGAATGGCAAATCTGCTTGCCACATGAGGTAGCGTCACATGTTCCATAACAACGCTCGCAGATGTGCTTGCCTATTAATTGGCTTAATTTGCAGCACAATCGGCCGATGCCAATTAATTTAAAAATGACAAAAATCAGCCCACTTATTCAGGCGGCCAATCGATAAGTCGATCTCAACACAGTTTGGATCGTTGTTGAAGGTACTCGAAGATTAGGGTTAGGAACCACTGATCTAAATGTTCATAAAATAACTGCTACAGTTATCTATACTTGCTAATTTGCCAGCACATTGAATACAAATAGCTGTTTGATGTATCTTGCTTTGTACCATTAAACTGGGGTTAACTTGTATTTTCCTTTTTTCACCATTCAGACATGATGCTGCTTAAAGAGGAGAGTCTGAATGAGTCTGAAGAACTGAATGAAATGGAGAAAGATCAGTATGAGGAACATGATTTCATAACTGAAGATAAACTTTGCTCACAGACTGAAAAATCTTTCTCACAAAAAAGAGGTGAGGCGGCAGGATCTAAAAGGTCTCTCACCTGTCAACAGTGTGGGAACATTTTCACTACAGCAGGAAACCTTAAAATCCACATGAGAGTTCACACTGGAGAGAAGCCGTTCACATGCGGTCAGTGTGGAAAGAGTTACATGCGAAACAATAGCTTAAAGGATCACATGATGGTTCACACTGGAGAAAGACCTTTTAAATGTGATCAGTGTGGAAAGGGTTTCATGCGTAAAGACACCCTTAATTTACACCTGAGAATTCACTCTGGAGAGAACCGTTTTATATGCCATCAGTGTGGAAAGAGTTTCGTGTCTTTGGAACGCCTTAACATTCACAGGATAATTCACTCTGAAGAGAAGCCCTTCAAATGTGACCAATGTGGAAAGGGGTTCAAAATAAAAAAGGATGTAAAGAGACACATGAAGTGTCACACTGCGGAGAAGCGTTTTGAGTGCCATCAATGTGGAAAGTGGTTAAAACATGAAGGATCCCTTCTTTACCACATGAGACTTCACACTGGAGAGAAGCCTTTCACCTGCCCTCAGTGTGGAAAGAATCTCATACATAAAGGACACCTTAAAAATCACATGAGAGCTCACACAAGAGAGAACAATTTGAAATGTAAACAATGTGGAAAGTGTTTTACAGACAAGAAACACCTGAAAATGCATGAAAATACTCACCCTAAAGAGAAGCCTTTCTCCTGTCCTCAGTGTGGAAAGAGTTACACACTTAAAGGAAACCTTAAGAGACACATGAGATCTCACACTGGGGAGAAGCCTTTCACCTGTTCTCAGTGTGGAAAGAGTTTCATACATAAAGGACACCTTAATTATCACATTAAAACTCACAGCAGAGGGAACGATTTAAAATGTCAACAGTGTGGAAAGAGTTTTACAGACAAGAAACATCTTAGAATGCACGTAAATATTCACAGAGGAGAGAAGCCTTTCATGTGCCATCACTGTGGAAGAACTTGTACATGCAACGCAAACCTTAAAGTTCACATACGAATTCACACTGGAGAGAAGCCTTTCATCTGCTCTCAGTGTGGAAAGAGATACACACACAGAGGAAACCTTAAGTATCATATGAGAGTTCACACTGGAGAGAGACCTTACATGTGTGTTCAGTGTGAGAAGAGTTTTGCTTGTTTAACACAGCTGAAAACTCATATGCAAACTCATTCTGAAGAGAAATCGCAGTGTTCTGAATGTGGCAAGAAGTTTACAAAAAAGACCAATTTCAAAAATCATCTGCGCATTCACTCTGGACTAAGGCCATTTAATTGTAATCAGTGTAATAAAAAATTTATTTTGCCTTCACACTTAGAGATACACCGGAGAAGTCATGCAGATGAGAAATCCTATTTGTGTTCTCGGTGCGGAATGAGTTTTAAATGGCTCTGTAATTTAAGATCGCACCAGAGATTTCATGTCCATGTGAAACCAAGTTACCAGAGCAAGCTACTTGAAACGGAAGCAACAAATCCAGTAACAAGTGACTTTTGTGGCATTCACGTGATGGTGCTTTAATTGTGTTAAACAAAGTTGCTGCTTTTTGTCTGTTGTCCCAATTCACTATAAGCCTAAAATTTTGATAAAAACAATATTTTGAAATTCCAAAAAAGTCCATTAAAGAATGAAAATCCCATTCTTGCTTTTGCATGTTTATTTCATCTCTGTAAATGGAGGAATGTATTATTTTGTGAGTGTGAGGCTACTGTTATTTTCGGTGTGCTGACTTTTCTGTGTTACATTTCTTTAATAGACTTCCAAAATAACCAAAACTCTATGTATATGAACTGATCTGGCCAATCAGGAAAAAGTGCTATACACTTGAAATAAACGTAACTTTGAATTTCCATCATAACCTGGTCATGCTTTGAAACAATGGCTTAAAATAAATACTGTAAGAATTTTTTATTGTCATCTTCACTTCAGCATTATATATTGTGATAAAAGCATGCTTTATATGCTTAAAGTTCAGACCACTCCTGTATCACAGCAGGAAAATGATGATGAGTGTCTGTAACAGTGACTGCCCTCATTGGGGTATAAATGGTTTGCCTTTGCCAAAATTTATCCTTTAGACAGAATCTCGCCTTTCTGATGTGGTGCTTACTTTTTTATTAGTTGTTTTTATATTTTCAACACATCAGCTGACAACATTTTGTTTTGAAATCCAATAATTCACTTCTTTGACATATTATGCAGCATATGTTGACGGGAATTTTATTTTGGTCTGGCGTTATGACATGAGAAATTTCCCTAGACCTCAGTTGCGGATGAGATACTGGACTGGAGTAAAGGGTCATTTAAAATGACATCCAGTTAAGAAAATTCTGAAAGGATGTTGGGAATATTAATATAAAGAAATAGCAAATAGCAGCACCCTCAGTGGCGATTTCGGCAAAACCTCCCTGGTTGTACCCAATACCAATAGTTGATTTACAAATACGTAAAGAGATGCGTAACAAGGAAATGAACATACCAGTGGTTTACCAGTTACAGTGGGAAAACAATATATAAATCAAACATATTATTCAGTATTGCAGATACAAATGGATCTAAAGATCCAGAATCAGGAAGAACAGCAGCAGCAGTGTATATACCTACATTCAAAATCTAAATAGCAAAAGAAATATCATATCATATTTCAGTATTTACTACTGAACTATTAGCCGTATGTCTAGCTCTACAGTGGATTGAAGAGGTAGCATCCTAATACATCAGATTCAAGGGCTGCCCTTACAAGTTTACAGAGTGGAAAATCTGAAGCACAACGAGACATACTATAAGAAATATTACAATATTTGTACAGAACTAGGCAGTTAGAGATTTTGGTAAATTTCCTTTGGGTAATGGCTTATGTAGGAGTGGAAGGGAACGAGAAAGTGGACCTGAAACAAACACAAGTTGAATTTAAGGTATCAATAAGTAAAGCTAAAAATTAAGAGATCAATAAATTAATTAATTTAAAAAAGGAAGACATTTATATCAGGTTCAGGAGTGTGTTGGTGCTGAGAGAATATGGCAACAGAAGGAAGGATGTTATATCAAGACTGAAAATATGGCATACAGCGTTCAATTACAGTTTGCGTAAAATAGGGAAACATGAAACTGATCATTGTGACAAATGTGGACCACAAACGGTAGAGCATATTTTTCTAAGATGTGTTGCATATGAAAGGGAAAGATTTAAGCTCTCTCGAGAATTTTAAGATGGTTTCGCGAAACGCCATAAAACCCGAGAAGAAGGCAACTCCTCTTCTCTGGCTCAAC
Source organism: Paracanthobrama guichenoti (assembly GCA_018749465.1). NCBI lineage: Eukaryota > Metazoa > Chordata > Actinopteri > Cypriniformes > Gobionidae > Paracanthobrama > Paracanthobrama guichenoti. Next base: position 23,197,477 of record CM031950.1, read on the forward strand.
ATTCAACAGAGGTTTGTGTGTTTTTTTTTTTTTTTTTTTTTTAAAGTATTTGAGCTGCTTAAATCGATATAAATCGTTCAATCTTCGCGTAGTTTTAAAAGTAATGCGAAATGAATGGAGTATTATGTGAGGTGTTGTGTGACGCTTTACAGTTCAGTTTTCAGTTAATGGATCATTCTCGTTACAAACAGGTTGGTTTTCAATTGTGAACTCAGAACTCATATTTTTTCTTCATTAAATGTTGACATTTAAACAGAAAATTTACATGAAAGAAACTGAACCATTTGAAGATTCAATGACAAATATGAAGAATCCAGTCATATGAGTGCCACAATTAAAGCTTATTGGGTAAACATATTTATAATTGTCATGTCATCATCACCAAATCTGTTACAATGTCATAATCACCAAATCAATCACCATTAGACACTGAAATATGGGGTTAAATCCATGTTTTTTTTTTTTTTTTTTTAAAGATTTTCAATTTACAAGCTGTAGAGCATTTAGTGTTATTATGATACCAAAGTTTAGGTAGTCTGTGTTAATACCAGTTTCAGTATAGCATCACATCTTTAAGAACTATTAAACTGTGTCATTATTTTATTTATCAATTTAAAAATAAAAATTTAAATACTTAATAATGCTAATATAATACATTATAGGGATAGTTCCCCTAAAATTAAATCATAAATTACTTCTACTACTTACTACTTGTTCTAATGCTGTATGCCCTTTTTTATGGACCAAAAGAGGAGAATAAAAAATAAAAAATCCTGCTCATCCATATGGCAGTGAATGGCAACCAGCATCAAGTTTATAATATTATAATGATCAAATTAATCTTTGTTTCCATTGAGATGCAACTCGCAAATTGGCAGCCGCTTCTCTTCATCTACTTCTCTTCTTTTGTTTTTCTGCCTTTGTGTGTGTGTGTGTGTGTGTGTGTGTGTGTGTGTGTGTGTGTGTGTGTGTGTGTGTGTGTGTGTGTGTGTGTGTGAAGTTGCTTGTGAAGTCATTTGGCTTGTGAACATTTCTATCCTCACTTATCGATATCCTGTTTGTATGTATAACAACAGTTTTTGATTGGATGTTCCTTTGCTTCACGCCTCATAGCCTCATGCCCTCTGCCCGGATTTATTGTGTGCTTATAACGCTTGACAGTAGAGTCTCCACTTTCCCATTTATTGTCGTGTTTGGTATTGTCTGTTGATTGTCTCTGATTTGGCTAACGTGGTGTTATGCAGCCACACTTCACGGCCCTCTGCAAGCCCTTGGCATGGATAAATCTGTGTTCAATCTGGGCACTGCAGAAGAGAGGGTTTCCTCCTCCTCACTGTGTTGTGCCCGGTGTATCACTGTCTGGCCTGGCTAACGCGGGTCGTGTCATGTGTCCTGTGTACTATAGTGGTGAGTGTTGTGCATCTAGCCATGTATGGAATGTCTTTCTTAAATAAAAGTCATTTTTAAACCCTCTGTGTTTTTGTGCTAATCTCTTTTTTTTTTTTATGATTTATTTTCATTAAAAAAAACCTAGTAAAAAGACTAATAAAATAAGAACAAATAAGCAAATTTCAAACAACAGCACAAATAAATGCAATACAATAAAGATAGATATGAAATAAACACATTATTTTGTTTAGAAAAATAAGGCCCTATGATTTATTTGATTTATTGTTTTTAACAAAAATTCTGCATTATTTGTTTTAGTTTTACTGGTAATCAAATTAATCAAATTATTTATTTACAAACCCGATTCCAAAAAAGTTGGGACACAACATATCAAATGTTGAAAGTAAGACATTTCGAAATATGATGCCAAATATTGGCTCATTTTGGATTTCATGAGAGCTACACATTCCAAAAAAGTTAAATGTACATATAAAGAACAGCTAACTTATTAGGTCAATTGGCAACATGATCTCTCTGATCTCTCTTTTGGCGTGTCTCTCAGAAGTCAAGATGGGCAGAGGATCATCAATTCCCCCAATGCTGCGGCTAAAAATAGTGGAGCAATATCAGAAAGGAGTTTCTCAGAGAAAAGTTTGAAGTTATCATCATCTACAATGCATAATATCATTCAAAGATTCAGAGAATCTGGAACAATCTCTGTGCGTAAGGGTCAAGGCCGAAAAACCATACTGGATGCCCGTGATCTTCGGCCCTTAGACGGCACTGCATCACGGCACTGCAGTTCTTTTCGGAAAACTGGGACGCCATGTCATCCGGACTAAAGAGGATAAGGACAACCCAAGTTGTTCTCAGCGCTCAGTTCAGAAGCCTGCATCTCTGATGGTATGGGGTTGCATGAGTGCGTGTGGCATGGGCAGCTTACACATCTGGAAAGGCACCATCAATGCTGAAAGGTATATCCAAGTTCTAGAACAACATATGCTCCCATCCAGACGTCGTCTCTTTCAGGGAAGACCTTGCATTTTCCAACATGACAATGCCAGACCACATACTGCATCAATCACAACATCATGGCTGCGTAGAATAAGGATCCGGGTACTGAAATGGCCAGCCTGCAGACTAGATCTTTAATCATAAAGAGGAAGATGCGACAAAGAAGACCTAAGACAGTTGAGCAACTAGAAGCCTGTATTAGACAAGAATGGGACAACATTCCTATTCCTAAACTTGAGCAACTTGTCTCCTCAGTCCCCAGACGTTTGCAGACTGATATAAAAAGAAGAGGGGATGCCACACAGTGGGAAACATGGCCTTGTCCCAACTTTTTTGAGATGTGTTGATGCCATGAAATTTAAAATCAATTTATTTTTACCTCAGTTTAAACATTTGATATGTCATCTATGTTGTATTCTGAATAAAATATTGAAATTTGAAACTTCCACATCATTGCTTTGTTTTTATTCACAATTTGTACAGTGTCCCAAGTTTTTTGGAATCGGGTTTGTAGATCAGTGGTGCGTGCTTTTGGCGTGAGCTCGAAACCTGCAGGAATCAGTACAACGATGCACAATACAAGCACTATTTAACTGAAGCAAATGAGATGACTGAGTGAGAGGACGCGTGTGTGTTAATTTGCCAATGGAGAGAAGAGACCGAGAACACACAGCTGACGTTATTGCCTGTGTCGTTGACAACAAAAACCGGCTTGATCCCTCGATTTCCTATCCCTGGCCGGTCTATGCATCTCTATTTAAAATCAATGGTCATTTTACCCTGCTTATAATACTGGTCTACCGTCCTCCTAAATTGAACATGCACTTTCTATCTGATCTGTGTGAATTGCTCACAATTGCTTCTGCCCATTCTACAGCAATGTTATTGCTCTAGGGGATTTTAATATTCATACTGATACTATGCATGCTCGTGAGTTCATGTCTGTCCTGGACTGTTTTAATTGGTGCAACATATTGAGTTTCCAACTCATTTACATGATCATACACTGGATTTGGAACGCTTTACTGGTATTGACATTGCTGCCTTAAAAGGCTCTGCCATGGGTATCTCTGATCACAAACTGATTTAATTTTCTTGTAATTTTTACATTTCAAAGTCTGATGTGAAATCCTTGATTTATTACCGTGATTGGAAGTTGGTTGATCCTCTGTCATTCTCTACTGCAATCAATGTCTCCCTATTTCATCAGTGTCTGTTTCAGTCTTTCCAGTGCAGAAGACATTCTTAATGTCTATGATGAAATTATTTCTGCTATTTTGAATTAATATATCCCTTAAAATATAGATGTTACATCCTCTCGCAATTCTTCTTGGTTCAACACAGAGCTTAGGGCAATGAAAAACAAGGGCCGCCATCTAGAAAGGCTTTATAGGAAAACTGGCATTTCTGTTCACTCCTTGGCATATACTGAACACATTCAGCAGTATAGGGTAGCTCTTAATGCTGCTTGATCATCTTATTTTTCTACATACATTAATTATTAGTCCAAAAACAGGCCTAGAACATTATTTACTACGGTTAAAAAATGAACTCCACTACCTATACAGTCTCTTGAGGGTTCTGTTCACTAACATGTGATGCTTTCCTGAACTTTTTTTTTAAGAGTAAAACGCTTCATACCTATCAACATCTTTCCTCTGTTTCCACTACTGACCCTCCCTCTTTATGCCTTACTCATAGCTTACCTAGGTTTGACCGAAAAATTGCCTGACAGCTTTGTCACTACCCATCCCTATTTCATTAATATTTCAATGTCTTCTGGAACGGTACCATCTAAGCTTAAGATTGCTGCTGTCACCCTTGTTTTTAAAAAGTATGGCCTTGATCCTTCATCTCTAAGTAGCTACAGGCCAATTTCAAACATATTGGTTGTAACGATTTGAGATTTTCACGGTATGATAATCATTTCTCAAAATATCACTATTTTTTTTCAGTATCCAAAGCAATCCCGTACTGCAAATTTTAACTCCACTTTTAAAACGTTAACTTAATTTTCGACGTGGAATAGAGATTAGAGATAACAGCCTCCGTCTCTGACTGAATGTGGTGCAAGTTGACAGTCTAGAAAAATACTTCTAGACTATTTCTAGAGCAAAATAACTGGAAATAACTTGAAATAACTGGTATAGCCTTTGACTGGTTTTGCTCCTGTATGACAGGGAGGCAACAATTTGTTGTTTATCAGAAGCACAAATCATCCACCAAATCCATCAGTTCTGGTGTACCTCAGGGTTCTGTCTTGGGCCCTCTTCTTTTCACCTATATGTCACCTATATGGGTTTAACGTCCACTGTTATGCTTATTACATACAGATTTATTTTAGCATTCCTCCCACAGAGGTGTTTCCTCTGCCTACATTAACAACTTCTCAAGCTTTTGCTGGAGGCAAACCACCTTAAATTTAACTCTGGTAAAATTCTGAATGGCTCTACATCTGTTGTGTCTAAACTATCTGACCAACTGATAGATTATAATGGTGACTTGATAATGCCCTCTACGACAGTTCAAAATCTAGGTGTTCTTCTTGATTCCACTATTTCACTTAATAGCCACATTTGTAAAGTGGTAAAGACGGCTTTTTTCCACCTACGTAATATCCCGTATTTAATCCTCTCTTAGTCAGCAGGATGCTGAAATGCATATACATGCCTTTGTCACATCTCAACTAGATTGCTGTAACTCACTTCTTGATGGCCTTTCACCTAAAAATATCAAACGATTACAAAATGTTCAAAACTCTACAGCTTGCTCCCGCTTGATCACTCTCACAAGAAAGAATGAGCACATTACTCAAATCCTTTATCACCTTCACTGGCTTTTGGTTTCCTTGCGTATAAACTTCAAGGTACTAATTCTAACTTATAAAGCTCTTCATAACCTTGGTCCAACATATTTATCTGACTTACTTCAGCCTTTTGTTCCTGTTCATTCCGTACAATCTTCTAGTGCGGGATTGCTAGTTACCCTTATGTATAGTCTGGTAACTATGGGTGCCAGGTCTTTTAGTGTTGTGGCTCCTAGGTTGTGGAATGCTCTTCCTCAAGACATCAGTCAAGCATCATCCCTTCTTTCCTTAAAACAACTCTTAAAATCCATCTAAATATTACTCTTCAGCTCTCAATCTGTAAATTGTATTTATATTACTCAGTCCTGTTTTAATCCCTTTTTGTTTGTATCTCTAACCTGACTTTAAGCGATTTCTGTATATTCTGTATACTACTCTTCAGCCCTTGGTATGTGCATTCTGCTTTGTTATTGATGTTTCTTTGTCTATTCCGTAAACATGTCTTTGTAAAGTGACCTTGGGGGTTGGAAAGGTGCTATATAAATAAAAATATTCTTAACCTTTTAGCATGTTGAATTTGTTTGATGTCTGTTGCTTTATGAAATTGGGGTTAACTTGTATTTTTTCTTTTTCACCATTCAGACCTGCTGCCGCTTAAAGAGGAGAGTCAAAAACTGAATGAAATGGAGAAACAACAGTATGAGAAACATGATTTTATAACTGAAGAACAACTTTGCTCACAGCCTAAAAAGTATTTCTCACGAAAAAGACGAAAGGCAGCAGTATCTAAAAGATCTTTTTGCCAACAGTGTGGAAACTCGTCTGCTACAGCACAAGTCCTTAAACTCCACATGAGGATTCACACTGGAGAAAGACCTTTCACATGTGATCAATGTGGAAAGAGTTTCATACAAAACGGTACCTTAAGGGAACACATGAACATTCACATTGGAGAAAGACCCTTCGCATGTGATCAGTGTGGAAAGAGTTTTGCATAAAACGCATCCTTAAGGCATCACATGAGGATTCACACTGGAGAGAAGCCTTTCACTTGTGATCAGTGTGGAAAGAGTTTCACACAAAGCAGTACCTTAAAGTGTCACATGAGGATTCACACTGGAGAAAGACCTTTTGCATGTGATCAGTGTGGAAAGCATTTCATATGTAAAGGCGCCCTTAATTTCCACATGAGAATTCACTCTGGAGAGAACTGTTTTATATGCCATCAGTGTGGAAGGAGTTTCATGTCTGTGAAACGCCTTAACATTCACATGGTGATTCACTCCAAAGAGAAGCCCTTCAAATGTGATCAATGAGAAAATGGGTTCCAATTTAAAAAGGACCTCATAAGACACATAAGTCACACTGTGGAGAAGTGTTTTAAGTGCCATCAATGTGGAAATTGGTTAAAACATGAAGAATCCCTTGCTTACCACATGAAACTTCACACTGGAGAGAAGTCTTTTACCTGCCCTCATTGTGGAAAGAGTTTCATACAAAAAGGACACTTTAATACTCACATGAGAGCTCACACAAGAGAGAACAACTGGAAATGTAATCAATGTGGAAAGATTTTTACAAAATATAGACAAAAATACTCACCCCGAAGAGCAGCATTTCCCTTGTCCTGAGTGTGAAATGAGTTTCACATCTAAAGGAAACCTTAAGACTCACATGAGGATTCACACTGGAGAGAGACCTTACACCTGGGAAGATTTTCATACATAAAGAACACCTTAAAACTCCAAGGACCCTGATTAGGACCCTGATTAGCAAATACTGAAAAAAATTATTTTGTCTGTATCATGTGAGTTAGCCGGTTAGCCAGATACAAACACATACGTATTCTCAACATGATTCTATCCAGTATCCGCTTGCTGCAGTGTTTGAGGGGTTCAAGTTTTCCCTGGTGTCCGCGCACGCAATAAGTGGACGGGCAATATGCTAATGTTTCGTCTTGACGTCACAAAAAAACTATTTGTTTAATTGACTCAGAGTAGACTCTTACTTTTGAGAGACAATAACTTTATATACGGTGCACTTTCAGATTTTAAAAAAAATGTAGCAGGATGTTTTCATTCACTTAGAACTGTTGCACTACATGAAAGGTCATTTTCAAAAATCCGTAATTAAGATCCATTTGAATAAATCTTGCATACAACATGATACAGTAGGAGTTGAACGACTTCAGATTTTTTAAAGTGACATTTATGTGATGAAAGTCGAGTGGAGGTTGACTAGTCGCTGATGACGTCATCAATTAACAAATAAGCCTGAACCTTGAGCTGAGACTGAATGCATGTTTTCTGAAGTGCTGATGAGTCCGGGCAAAGGATTATGGGTGATGTAGTCTATGATGGAATGACAGTCCGTGTTAGAGTGCCCTCTGGTGGTGATCACTCACACAATCCCCCAGTTTCACAGTCAAGGTTTAAGCTTAGTCCCAGACTAAAATGTATGTTTGAGTTGTTTTAACTGAAAGATTTGTGAAAAAAAAAAACAGAGAGGGGGATGTTTTGAAAAGTTTTTTTGCCACAGTGGAGGTGTATATAGACTATTTTTGTCAACTGTTACAGATTTTTTTTTTTACAATAAATATTCTGATTTAACCTTGACCGTTGAAGTATTGGATAGCTTCGATATTTGACCACTATTTACAATTAATTTACTTAATTTCTGGTAGGAATGCAAAATCAATCTGTAATTGTTAATATTTTGAATAAAATAACGAGACACAGGTTTGTACATGTATTCAATTGCGTTTGCTCACACACACACACACACACACACACACACACACACACACACACACACACACACACACACACACACACACATATATATATATATATATATATATATATATATATATATATATATATATATATATATATATATATATATATAAAAAAGAATGCTTTTTATGCACAAAAAGCATTCTCAAATCACTTCATAAAATTAAGGTTGAACCAGTGCAGTCACATGGCATATGTCACATGCCATATTATTAATGGGGTAAAAAGAAAAAGAGGACCACAATGGAAAGCCTATGATTTTTTTATTTTATTTTATTTTTTTATTATTTTTTTATTTATTATTTTATCTAATTATTCTAATGAACTCTTTACTATTGCACTCATTCATTCGGGACCTCTGTGTACACTTGAATAAAGCAATGCTATATCTAGTCGGAGGTCATGACCACTACTTCAGATATAAGCCGACCATTTCTCTAATAGTAGTTTTGGTTTCCCATGTACACTTAGCTAGAGCAACTTTACATTAAACAGAGGAAAGGCTCAGCTGTAAAATCTCAGTTGGTGTGCCCTATGCTCCACTCCAAACTGGACTTTAGTCTGTTACTAACCTGACGCAGATCTCTGGTAACAATGGATACAGCGTAATCTACTAAAGCAATAATTTCAGGGTAAATTGGAATAAAATCAAATGTGACAATTTATTATTGTCAGGTAAATGTATCATGCCATTTACACAATCAAGTCAAAAGATGATCAATAAAAAACATCAAATGCTTAGAAAGAATAAAATTCAAAAAAATTAAAAATTTTCTGACATTAGAAAAATGGGGGGACCTTCAGCATTATGGGTCGACTGGGTAAACCCAGCCTGATCTGCCAGAGATTTGATTTCACCCTGCAGCTCAGTCTGGAAACCTGTACATTAAATGATCCTGCTTTTGTTACACATTTGCGGGAACCAATCACAGACTGGCTTATCCACCTGGTGCACTATTGGCGGGTTAAACACAATGACATATGGTGAAGCGATGGATCGCTGCCCTTGCATACAGAGTCACTTGAATTATGCCCGTTGATCACGCCTCTTGTGGTTTGATTGGTTGAAGGGCTATCCAGTTGCGTAGAGTCATTTGAATTATGCTGGTTGATCACGCCTCTTGTGCAGTAGAAAATACAGAGCATTACAGAGCAGACTCCCCAGACCAATGAGGACTTAAAAGATCGAGCTTGGTCTGGTGATAGCCAGACAACATTATGGGCTGATCTGACTACAAATCTTGCCCTGAGCCCTTTGCAGCATTTCTTAAATACCAGACCAAGACAAAGCATCCCCCAAAGTGAGACAGGAACTTACAGGAATTTGCTTTGACTAGGAGTTTACACCTTTTGGGGACATAAGGTAATTTGCATGAAAGACCATACTGTGACAAGGGGCACACCCACCACAGTAAGCAAATTATCTCTAAACTCTTAACCATTATTACCTTTTGGTTTACTTCTGTGGGGATGGGACCATTGTATCTGTCACACAGACATTTCAAATGATACCAAACGTATAATACGGTATAGTACTTGTTCACATTAACCATAGATTTTGGGTGAATTTCAGGTCATCTCAACATGTGGAAAGGATAGATGGTGGAAGAGGGGGTGAAGTCCCCCCGCTCACCATCATGAACAGCACTGTGGAAGCAGTGGAATCATTCAGGTTCCTGGGCACTACCATCTCTCAGGACCTGAAGTGGGACAATCACAATCACATTGTGAAAAGGACCAGAAGAGACTGTACTTCGCCAGTTTGTACTGAGACTGTACTTCGCCAAGACATATGCCTGTAAGTGCAATACTCCCACTGTTTAGTGCAATATCTTCTAAACTCTAGAATAATGATATTTATATTAATTCATACTATTCAAAATACTGTAAATATGTTCATAATCTGTAAATGTTTATTCTGACTAAACCTAACTGTGACCTTATACTTTTATACTATTTTCTTATGTTATTCTTAGAATATAAATTGATTACTATGTTCTTGTTGTATTTGCATTGTATATGAGTACTGGAAGCTTCAGCACCAAGAATAATTCCTTGTGCAAGCACACTTGGCAATAAAGCTCTTTCTGATTCTGAAGGGAATGAGATGTGCATTTAGACAGTATTGAGGTGTGATCGACTGGGATTGCATCTCAGATGGGGATGCTAATTTACAAGAGAGCGAGTTCAAATTTTAATTTCCTTAGTTTCTCCAGTCTTACACATCAAAATGGTATTAAAATTTGTTTCAGTGTGCTGGCTTTTCTGTTACTCTTATAGTCCTAACACAATAACTAAACCTCTAATCTGGACAATCCAGAAAAAAGTGCTGTAAATTTGGCATAAACAAGACTTGGAATTTTGCTGAAACAATAGTTAAAAATAAATACTATTTATGACAGGTTACTACAAACATGGCACAGATAAGAAAACATTGTCATTGTCACTTAACATTCAACATCATTTTCAAAAAAACTCCTTTTTCACAGCGTGAAAATAATTGATAAGTTGTCCTCAGGCTCAGTGCCCTCAGTTGTAATCAGAATATAAAAAGTTTCTGTACCAGCTCACTCTTCCAATAGTAGTTTTTATGTTCTCAGCACATCAGCTGACTTTTGTTTTTTTAATGCATAATTCAGGAATTAATTTTACATTTCCGTTCTGAATTTCTTTGACATATTTTATTATTGCAGTCTTATTTATGTTCATTTCAATGCACTTTCAGTGATTTTAAACAGTATGTGGACGGGACTTTTATTTTGGTCTGGCGTTATGACATCATAAAGCTGCACCGCTGTCCTCTGGCTCAGCAAAGGTTTGCTTTTTGTGTATTCGAGTTGTTTAAATTGATACAAATAGTTCAATCTGTTAATATTTTTACATGTAATGTGAAATGAATGGGTTATTGATGGATAATTATGTGATGTGCCGTGTGACAGTTCAGTTTTCAGGTAACGTTATGGGTATCTGCCTATTATTTCTCATTCAGTTTCTAAATCTTAATATTTGTTGTAGCCTAATCTTTCATTTGCAATAAAACAATTCTCAATCGAGACTTTAAATTATTTTCAAAGTATAGCAATTTTATTTGTTTAGTTTTCTGTCTGACAAATGAACTATAAAGTATTACATTAAATAATAGTTAGTGAGACTTAAATGTCTCTTCTTTTATGATTGTTATTTGTCTGTTACTAACGTGCTTTATATGTGAGTAACAAATTAGGTTTGAATTTATATTTCTCTCTATTGTTTTCCTGATATTAAACATGAAAATTGTCAAAACATGCAGGAACAAGAAACTTTTGGTGAAACAACTGAGATCCACGTGACGTACTGTTATCAGGATGGCATTTATTAAAGAGGAGACTGAAGACATGGGAGTTTCAGAATCATTCAGAGTGAAACATGAAGACGCTGCGGAACAAACAGGTTGGTTTTAAAATGTAAACGCATAACTCATTTTGTTCTCATTAAAATGTTGACATTTAAACCAATCAGTTATAATTTTGAAAAGTCATGAGGCTCTTGACATGAAGAATGAGTGCCAGAATTAAAGTTATTTAGCTTAATTAGCAGAATAATGCTATTGTTATGTCATCACCGAATCAATGTTCACAGACACTGGAATATGGAGTTAAATCCATGCTTTTTAATAGATAAATGTCGGTTGACAAGATGTAGAGCACGGTTGTCACAATACCAAAGTATTAAACTGTAATAATTTTGATTTCTCCATTTTAAAGTAAAAATATGTTAACCTACTTATCAATGCTAATATAATCATAAGTAAATAATACATTAAAGGGATAGGTCACACTAAAATGAAAATTAAATAATAAATTACTCACCATGGTGTTGTTCTAATACCGTATGCTGTTCTTTCTTTTATAGACCACATTGATTTAAAAAAAACAAAAACAATGTCCTGCTGAGTAGCGACCATCATCAAGCTTTTTAAAAAAGACACAAAAGTATCACAGAATGATCCTATGAGACACTTGTCTTTAATTCCAAGTGTTTTGGGGGGTAAACAGTATGTAATGTATTAGGTAATGAACATTTTGACCTTGGCTGATGGTTTTCAGTGTGCGGCTATGCAACATGCCCGTTCGTGTGACCATTAGCGCCACAGTTCACTCCATCAAAAAAATAAATAAGTTATGAGAAATCATGATTATATGAAATAAAAGTCAGAGTGACAGTTTTCACATGTCGTATATTCCAAGTACAATATGACATTTAATGTATTATTTAACGGAAATCCTGACCTTGGCGGTTGGTCTTCAGTGCACGGCAACGTGACGTGTGCGTTCTTGAGACTTTATTAGTGCCACAGTTTACTCTGTCTCGCCCAGAAAAAGAACACAAGTTGTGAGAATTACCATTAAAAATTAAGCGACGCACATGCACCCGGCCATCCACGTGATGTAAAAGAAAACGATTCATCAAACTAGGCCACTTTCTGATACTCATGCCCACTGTTGGCACTTTCGGCAGTGGACGGGTCAGCATGGGCACCCTGACTGGTCTGCGGCTATGCAGCCCCATAAACAAACTGCGATGCACTGTGTATTCTGACACCTTTCTATCAGAACCAGCATTAACTTCTTGAGCAATTTGAGCTACAGTAGCTCGTCTGTTTGATCGGACCACACGGGCCAGCCTTCGCTCCCCACGTGCACCAATGAACTGGAGTCACCAGTTCACCTTGGACCACTTTTGATAGATACTGACCACTGCAGACCGGGAACACCCCACAAGAGCTGCAGTTTTGGAGACGTTCTGACCCAGTCGTCTAGCCATCACAATTTGGCCCTTGTCAAACTTAAATCCAAATGCTTGCCCATTTTTCCTGCTTCTAACACATTATCTTTGAGGACAAGATGTTCACTTGCGGCATAATATATCCCACCCATTAACAGGTGCCGTGATGAAGAGATAATCAGTGTTATTCACTTCACCTGTCAGTGGTCATAATGTTTGCCTGATCGGTGTATATATACAGTGCATCCGGAAAGTATTCACAGCACTTCACTTTTTCCTAATGCAACGATATGACAATTTTGGCCAATACCAATGATGACCGATAATTCTTTATATTTGAAAGCCGATAACCAATATATGGGCAGATAAATCTAAATACAAATTTTGATAAAATTTGAGAGCCTGATTACAAAAACAAAAGGCTCACCATTAAAAGCCATGTCCCAAACATTTCAACATGAATCAAACCTATACAGTACAGTAGCCTAGTTTGAACCAGTGTAAGATTCCTTAACTTTTCAAATTAATTTTACACTCCTATGGCCAACTTACTTTATTTAAAAAATGGTAACACTTTACAATAAGGTTTATGAATGAACAATTAGTCTTAGTTCATGTTAATCACAACATTTTCAGATCCAAAGTTGTGTCTGTTAACATTAGGTAATGCAGTTTGAATGGACTGTTAATAAACACAAACATTTTATTACTAGTATTAACACAGGTTATTGCTCTCTGTTTGTTTGTTTGTTAGTTAATGCATTAACAAATGAGACCTTACTTGTAAAATGTTACTAAAAATTATATTGCCTAACAAAAATAAAAATAAAATACCTAAATACTAATGCAAACAAGTCTTTGGACTACATCAGTTAGGCTGCATATAAAGAATCAAAATGCATGTGCCATGTATGAAATAGCCTCCGCTCGGACAATAAGGAAATTATTTTAATCAAAGTTGATGAAAATAATACAAGAACAATAAAACGTTGCTGTTTGAGCTGTGTGGGCTGAAGCTGCAGAGAATGAACAACCGTAAACTGAAGTGCTTAGAAGGTTAATTAACTCAACTAAATGCATCATATATGAGAACAATCAGATATTTATAAAAAATTAATATAATACAACTTATATTTGCACAAAATCACACAGGTAAACTAAGTTACGCAGTCAGAAGGCCTATAACTCCTTCCCTGTTTGAGAGCGCATGCTGAAACTGAAGATGATCACCGGTACAATGACGCGCTGCGGGTTATTAACTCAACGAAACGCATCCTATATATCCTAATCAGATATATACAGAATAAATTTAATAATACAACTTACATTGCACAAAAAGCTGCGAATGCACAAGCGAACTTGACTGTGCTTGTCACGAAGGTGTAACTCCGTTGACGCGCTTTTCCCTCAACAAGCGTGCGGAAACACAACGTTCTATTACAGCCCTGTTCTCATTATAATTTTATGTAGCCTATATGTCAGCCTTGTGCTGCACGTTGCACATAACTGTATTTTCCTTTCCGAAGTGATTCCAATCATATTTGAAGCAATTTAAAACCATATGGCGGACAGCGAAGGAAATAATACACTATCTATCGGCTTGAACATATGGTCAAATTTGCTTATCGGATCGATAACGATAACATCAAAAATTATAATTTATCGTCTGATAACGATATGTTGCAGATATACCGTGCATCCCTACTTTTTCCAAGTTTTGTTTTGTTACAGCCTTATTCTAAAATGGATTCAATTCATTATTTTCCTCAAAATTCTACAAACGATACCCCATAATGACAACATGAAAGAAGTTTGTTTGAAATATTTGCAAATTTATTAAAAATAAAAAATGAAAACCTTTAAAACCTTGTACCTTAGTACAAAGCAGGCCAACTGGGGCTTGAGGGAGTGGTCATGGAGTAAGGAGACGGTCAACACCGCTGTTCATTTCCTGTGTTATCATATCAGACTACCAGCTAACAAAAGGATTACAGCTAACAATAGGATTTTTCCATTAATATAATAATGATAGAATTAACTTTTAGTATGTTTAATACAAAGTCTGTTGCTTTAAGAAATTGGGGTTAAATTGTATTTTTCTTTTATCACTATTCAGAACTGATGCTGCTTGAGGAGAGTCAAGGACTGAATGAAATGGAGAAAGATCAGGGTGAGAAACACGATTGCATAACTGAAGAAAAACTTTTCTCGCAACCTGAAATGTTCTCACAACAAAGAGGTGAGCCGTCAGGATCTAAAAGATCTCTCACCTGTCAACAGTGTGGAAACTCGTTCAATACAGCACAAAACCTTAAAATCCACATGAGAGTTCACACTGGAGAGAGACCTTACACCTGTGATCTGTGTGGAAACAGTTTCGCACAACGCGGTAACTTAAGGGATCACATAAAGATGCACACTGGAGAAAGACCCTTCGAATGTGATCAGTGTGGAAAGCGTTTCATACGTAAATACGCCCTTGATATACACATGAGAATTCACTCTGGAGAGAACCGTTTTATATGCCATCAGTGTGGAAAGAGTTTCACGTCTGTGAAACGCTTTAACATTCACATGGTGATTCACTTGAAACAGAAGCCCTACAAATGTTACCAGTGTGAAAAGGTGTTCAAATTCAAAAAGGACCTAGAGAGACACATGATAAGTCACACTGGGGAGAAGCGTTTTAAGTGCCCTCAATGTGGAAAGTGTTTAGAACATGAAGAATCCCTTAATAACCACATAAAACATCACAATGGAGAGAGGCCTTTCACCTGCCATCAGTGTGGAAAAGGTTTCATAAATAAAAGAAACTTTAATGCTCACATGAGAGCTCACACAAGAGAGAACAATTTGAAATGTAATCAATGTGGAAAGATTTTTACAAAACCTAAACTTCTGAAAATGCACAAAAATACTCACCCCGAAGAGCAGCATTTCCCTTGTCCTGAGTGTGAAACGAGTTTCACATCTAAAGGAAACCTTAAGACTCACATGAGGATTCACACTGGAGAGAGACCTTACACCTGGGAAGATTTTCATACATAAAGGAGACCTAAAGTGTCACATGAAATTTCACAAAAGAGGAAACGATTTAAAGCCTGGGACACTTGCGGGTTTGGCGCCTGGATGAGAGATAAATCATCAGTGTGTTGATTTTAATAAAGACACTGAACTGAACGTGTGTCACTCTTTTACTTGTTCTCAACAACAATGTATATCTCTTCAGGAAAACAAATAAAGGAAAACATATGCCTAGAGCAGCTCCCAGTGGTCAATTCTCATAATTCTTGACCCTTAAAATAAAGTGTTACCCAAAAGCTTTTGAATAAGTGTTAGTATCTAATGAATAAGTACTAGTATCTATTTAATAGGTGTGAGTATCTAATGAATAATGTAATAAATACTAGTATCTGTTTTAATAGGTATGAGTGTCTCATAAGTACTAATATCCAATAATATGTACTAGTATCTAAAAATAAGTACTACTACTTATAACTAATAGTATATAAAGCATATGTACTAGTCACAATTGGAATGCATAGTGAAAACTGAATAGTCGATATCTGAATGACAGATCCCCATAGAAATCAATGGCAGAAATTTGAAATGTGTTACTAGTAACAATATAACAGTTAGAATAGAAGTAGTAGTTATTCATTAGATACTAGTACTTATTTAAATTTTCACTATTGAAATAATTACTAGTATCTAATAAATAAGTACTAGTATTTAATACATACTAGAATCTAACGAACAAGTATCTAATAAAGAAGTACTAGTAACTAAAGAGTAAGCAGCTCATAAATAATTACTAGTAAGTTACTCAATACTAGTGTCTAACAAATAAGTAGCCTAGTTGCATGGAAATAGATTCTATGTTTTTAAGGATTAAATGTTAAAACATCTTGTCATACTCTACCCTTTAGGGGCTCCGTTGTAGACCTTGGATAATAATTGAGTGCCCTAAGTTGTCATCAGGCTATTGGGTTGCTGCACCAAAACGTCAAAAAAAAAGCTTTAGACAGAATCTAGCATTTTAGAAATGGTGCTCACTCATTAGTCATTAGTAGGACTAGTTTTATATTGCTGACAACATTTTGTTTTTAAATACGTAATTCAAGAATTCACTTTACATTTCCGCTCTGAAGGTCTTTGACATTATTTGTATGTAGTCTTTTATGTATGTACATTTCTATGCACGTTCTTCGATTTTAGGCAGCATATGTGGAAGGGACTCTTATTTTGGTCTGGTGTTATGACATCACAAGGCTGGACCGTTCTCCTCTGGCTCAACAAAGGTTCGAGTTTTTGAACGTCTGTGTATTTGGTGCGTTTAAATGGATAAATCGTTAAAAGCATTAATAGTTTGTAAACGAATTATTATGTGAGGTGTCGTGTAACGCTTTGCAGTTCAGCTTTCAGTTAATGGGTAACGGCCGTTTTTTCTCTTGTCATTCAATTTTCCTTTTTTTTTTTTTTTTTTTTTTTTTTTTAAATCGTACCTTCATCAACGATTATTTAATTATATTACACCCGTATTATTGATTATAGTTAGCTTATATTTTTGTCTTTGAAAACTGAACTATAAGATGATGCATAAACCCTGATAGTTTGTATAGTAAATTGCTCGTTTATGATTGTTATTTGTCTGTGAGTAAAGCGCATTCATATGTGATAAGCTTAACAGTTAAGCTTTGGGTTTATATTTTATATTTCTTTCCTTTAATTGTT
This sequence comes from Paracanthobrama guichenoti, assembly GCA_018749465.1. Classification (NCBI taxonomy): domain Eukaryota; kingdom Metazoa; phylum Chordata; class Actinopteri; order Cypriniformes; family Gobionidae; genus Paracanthobrama; species Paracanthobrama guichenoti. The sequence continues at coordinate 23,214,979 of CM031950.1, forward strand.
TTCCTCATATTAAACATGACAAAATGTCCAAACATGCAGGAACAAGATTTCAAGATGGCATTTATTAAAGAGGAGACTGAAGACATAAGTATTTCAGAACAATTCAGAGTGAAAAATGAAGATGCTGAGGATCATACAGGTTGGTTCATAAGTCATTTATTTGTATTATTAAAATGTTGACCTCAAAACAAAGTTAATTTGAGACACCTAATTAAAACTGATGTATTGTACACGGAGTGGGTCGCCTCATGTGGACAGACAAAGTTAGGAAAATGTAGTTAAATAATACATTTGTCATAATGCCAAATATATTTCTTAAATTAAAATACAATTTAAAAATTCCATTTGTGCAGTACTCGTGAACTCCTGAGTGCATGATGTGAAGTCCTCAGAGGTGTGTGTTTACATTGTGTTTAGATATTAAAAGCTGTTGACCACTGGTCCTTAGTTGTAGCTCTCATCTGCTACTAATGTCCACTATCATCCCTTTAATTTCTTTTCCCCATTCTTTAATTGTTCATTACACATGTACACTTTAGGTGCTAATATGTACCTTTAAAGTACCAATATGCAGCGTTTAGGTACAAATGTATGCTGGCCGAGAGAGCTCAACTAATCATACAGGAACTAAAGAAAACACAATATGCAAATAGAAAAAAACCCAGCAAATCAGTTTGACAACATATGTTGCAATACAAATACACAACACAATCAAATACAGAAAGGTGCTGCAAAAGTTCACAATGCACCCAAATAAAGAAACATGCTGCAAATACTCACAACGGGATGTTAAAATAAACAAAAAAACTCACCTTTCAGGTCATTGACAACGCCACTGACAAGTAGACATTAAATAATAAGCGTCCCAGCCAGGTTTATCAATTGTTGGGGTTCCCTTGAAACATTTCCGTTGTGGTCTGTGCTATTTGCAGCGTGTTTTTTTGTATTTGTTTGCGTTGTGAACTTTTGCAGCACATCTGCATGTGTTTTCTTCAGTTGCAGCTAATGTAGCTAATTCTGTATTTGGGTGCGTTATGAACTTTTGCAGTGCGTTTCTGTATTTGGTTGCGTTGTGAGTATTTGCAGCACGTGTGTTGTCAAACTGATTAAGACGTTTTCTGAATTTGCTGGTGTTTTTTCTATTTGCATGCGTTTCCTTCAGTTGCAGCATGTTGAGCTCTCTCGTCCACCGTACAAATGCCTTTTGAATAGGTACTACCACAGTGCCAGCTTTTGTACCTTTATTTCTGAGAGCGCGAGGAACCTTTTTATGTTGAAATGAAGAATTCGGGGTTCTAAAGTCCTACCTTTTTGTTATGTAAATCTGTAACTTTCAAAAATTTATTTCAAAGCCATCACATTAATGATTTTCTGGAGCTCAATCATCCAACTACACAGATGGTCAACACTCTCAAAAGGTACTCGATAACATACTTAAAATGTCTATACATTTTACATTTCAAATTGTAACATTTCCTAGAAAACCTACTGTCATTTTTTTTTTCTTAGTTTTTAAACGGCACATGTACTGTAAGTGTGACAAGCTCGGTTCAGTTGATGATACTTCATCCCTCTTCTCAACTAAGCAAGTAAGTGACATACAGGATTTATGATCCATATTGTTAGAGGGGTTAATTAAGGGGTTATGATTACAAATGCCCAGGCTACAAAAACTTTAAATCTACATTACAAACAGTAATAACATTCGCAACACCTACTTTTGGCCTAATTGAAAAGTTTGTGATTCTAAACTCAGTTGTGTTTTCCTACCCAGACAGATGCTGTCACACCCCACAACCTCATCATCTGCAGAGAGAAGCTGCCACTTACTCAATTACACCAAAATACACGATGATGGACATATAGACATCACAGAGGACTGTAAAGACATTTCACTGGAACTACATTATTTTGTGTTATTATTCATGTTCAGATGTCCATTAACATTTAATAACAGGGTTCGTACAAGGTGCTTAAAATGCTTGAAGTACTTGAATTTGACACTTGAAAACAGCAATATTTACGAAGAGGTATAAATATGAAGTTAGTGTTTAATTTTCTTTTGAAAAAAAAAACCAAAATACAATCTTTTCACTTAAAATTAACGCTGCAGCCCATCTGATGTGTCCAAGGATATATCCTTGTTTACAACCTTACTAACTCACTCTTAAAGTCAGTCCTTTGCCACCACCACCTGGTGTAACTATGTAACCTCTACTGAAGTTGATAAACCCCATCAGACCATTTCTCATTATCAAGTACCAACATTATAATATAGAATGTAATACATATTATTAAATAAGTTATATCTGTAATTTGAGTTCTAAAAATAAACTGACTGTAGTCCTTCAAAACCCAAAAAAGTAGAGCTTGAAAAGTGAATTTCATTTTACAGTATCTGTACAAACCCTGTAATCACTGTTATTAGAGTATTGTCATAATTTCTTGTGTCAATAAAAAATAAAAGTACCTAATTGAAACAACTTCTTGTCAGTTTTTATATATCCCTAATAAAGTATTATAGGATCAGGCAGATTTATATAATAATAATGATAATTAATAATTATTGATAATAAAGTTCTTTATAACATCATTAAGGATGTATATAGCACTTTCAAAGCATGGTTCTTTATGGAACCTTGTAAAAGGGTTGTATCAGTGATCCAAATGATCATAAAATAACTGTTGTGGTATAGAGTTGCTTATTTGCCATTAATATAATATGACTGTAGCTAATTAGCCCAAAAGGAAATATTAATTATTACTTAACTTGTTATAATTAATTAAAAATATTTAGATATCTGTAAGAATGCTAACACTTTAGTCTAGGGTCCAATTCTTAACTAGTTATTAGTATGCATATTACTGTTAAATATTGTCTGTTTAGTATTTATAAAGCACATATTAATGCCTCATTCTGCATGACCATATTCTACATCCCTTAATCATATCCAATACCTAAACTTAACAACTGCCTTACTAACTATAGGTATTAAGCAATAACTAGGAGTTTATTGAAGCAAGAGTCAAAGTTTATTGACCCTAATCTAAAGTGTGACCATAAGAATGAACTTGATGGAGCAGAATTAATACCACAGCCAGCCATCCTTTTCATCAAACGAACACTAGTGTTAATTGTTTATTAATTCTAAGAAATGTTCATTTCTAGGGTATAGGAAGTAACTTTCTTACTGTACAGTACTACTCAGAGCATGTACATGGACGTGACCCACAAATAACAGTCAGAGGATCTTTCATGAATGGAAAGCCTGGCATAAACTAAATCTGCATGTGAACTTGTGATCGATGATCTTTTAAACCATAAAGGTGTCACACCTCCAGAGGGTCAGTGCGCCAATGGTAACTTAAGCAAAACAAGACAAAGGATCATAAACTTTCAAGTTTATGATCCTTTGTCTTGTTTTGCTTGTTATGTTGATTGGGTGTTGATGGAGAAACTATTAAAGTTTCTTGTAATATTTGTGTGCTGCATCTTTATCAACATATAATGTAAATGATCATTCAGGACTCGCAGATACCACACATGGTATGTAAGTACCATAAGTACTTAAGGCTGAAACATACATTCAAAGAGTTTAGATTAATACATAGACAAAACACTAAAAGTATATATGATTACATAAAAAAATTGGCCTGGGCCTTTGTTTCACAGTAGAAAACAAAACTAAGGCTGGCCACACACTTTTTGTGCCCAATTTGCATCCCCCAACAATCTGGGATTGTGGTTGTTTGGCCCGATTGGGCATCATTATGATTATTTTACTGCTCCCGATCACATCAGAGCCTCCACGATACCAATGACTATCGATTGGGCTGCCTTCGACAGGATACCCGCAATAGCTAATGAGAGCGTTCAAGCTTCACCAGCCGGAAGCTGCATGCTTTTATAGCTGAAACTTGGCAGCCACAAACATGTCACGAAACATGTCCCCCATATTCTTTTTTTCTCCTTTGTTTTGCGCTGCAAAACAGAACATACGCCAGAAGCATTACTTCTCAAGTCACATCTGATCATGTGAGATCTTGTGTCACTGTGAAATTGTTACTACAGTCGATAGGTGTGTGGTCTCGCAGTCTTTTTGTATTTTGTTGTTTGATTAACATCAATGACATTAGGCTTCCATGCACGAGTGCGTGGATCCAATATAATGATACAATCGTTTTCTTTCTCAGTCGTTTACGTTCACTTAAACTATAAGCAAATGTGTTTTTGAGGATACTCACATTTTGACAATTTTGCACGTACGTGTTCGCTCAAATTTACGTGGAAGAGAACAGAATTTGGTGTTCGCGTGCATCTGCGTAGATGTGTGTGTGCACAGAAAACAGGTCCAAATTGAGTTCTCTTTCACATCTTCTTGTATTTGAATGTTTTAAAATCAATTGAATGTTTAAACCGCCAGGAATTAAAACACATGCAAATAATAAAACTTGAGCTTTATGATGTTAAACTTTGCAATAAATCCAAAAATCATGTGCGTTTCCAACCGTGGAGGCTGGTCAGTACGGATCGATTATGAACCCTATACTTGACATTGCACATCCTGCAATATGACTATCGCGGATGATAGAACTATTTCGATATTGATACTAATATGATATTGTGCAGCCCTATATGAGCCACTTCTCTAAGTTCTCTACGCTCTTCTAGTGGCCTTTCCGGCATGCACTATCAAACCCTTGCAACTGATGTAGCGGTGAGAGTGGTCTTTAATGAGCCGAAGATCATCAGTTTGCATTGGCTGCCAATAGCCACTCGCATCAAATTCAAGGCACTGGTGCTCGCCTACAAAGCAACCACCAGCTCTGCACCAATAAACCTAAACTCGCTTGTTCAGACTTACGCACCCTCCAGAACCTTAAGTTCTGCAAGTGAACGACGTCTCGTGGTGCCATCCCAAAGAGGCATGAAATCACTCTCACGGACCTTTTCCTGGACCGTTCCCACATGGTCGATCTCAATTCGAGCAGCCGAGTCTGAAGCCATTTTCAAAAAACATCTTAAGACACATCTTTTCCAGCAGCACCTGACCCATAAAGACTAGCACTTAACTATTCTATTCATTTTTCTGTTTGTTTGTTTATTTTATTTTTTAAAAAGTATGTGTACTGTACTATGTCTACTCCACTAGATTAACTGAGAATTGTTATAGCACTTGCATGCTGTTACCCCTTGTTTGTTTAGTTGCTTCTATTGCTCTCCTCATTTGTAAGTTGTAAATCTGCTATGTAAATGTAAGTTTCTTGTTTGAATGGGACATTTCAAGACTCGCGCCTGTGTTAATGCAATTGTAAATGCAGTTGTCAATCCCAAAATCTGGCCAGGTGACTATATCCTTTGAAAGACTATGCATTTGAATAAAAAGCAAAGTACACTTTGGGCTTTAGTTACTCTTCAGGGGCAGTGCCTTATTGATTATTAGTTAAATATAACAAATAATTGTGTGTCTGATCTGTCTGTCACTACATGACAGAATTAACCTCTAGCACAAAAGATAAAAATAACAGTTTGATGTTACTTCATACCATTAAACTAGGTTAACTTGTATTATTCTTTTATTTCACCATAGACCTGGTGGTTATGAAAGTGGAGAGTCAAGAACTGAATGAAATGGAGGAGGAAGATCATCATGGAGAAAGACTTTGCTCACAGACTGAACAGGTGTCCTCACAAAAAAGAGCTCGGAAGACAGGTTCTAAAAAGAGTTACATCTGTCCTCAGTGTGGCAGGAATTTCACTTATGAAAAAAGTCTTAAAAAGCATGAGGCAAATCACACTGGACAGTGCCCTTTCACCTGCCAACAATGTGGGAACATTTTCACTACAAAAGGAAGCCTTAAAAACCACATGAGAGTTCACACTGGAGAGAAGCCTTACACATGCGATCAGTGTGGAAAGAGTTACACACGAAGCAAGACCTTAAGGGATCACATGAGGATTCACACTGGAGAAAGACCTTACACATGTAATCAGTGTGGAAAAAGTTACATACGAAGCAAGACCTTAAGGGATCACATGAGGATTCACACTGGAGAAAGGCCTTACACATGTAACCAATGTGGAAAGAGTTTCATACATAAAGTAACCCTTAATTTACACATGAAAATTCACTTAAGAGAGAACCATTTTATATGCCATCAGTGTGGAAAGAGTTTCAAAGACATAGCACGCCTTAACAGGCATGTAATAATTCACTCCGGAGAGAAGCCCTTCAAATGCCACCAATGTGGAAAGGGTTTTCAAATAAGTAACAATCTTAAGGCACACATGAGATGTCACACCGAGGAGAAGCCTTTCAAGTGCCATCAATGTGGAAAGTGTTTAAAACATGAAACATCCCTTAACTACCACATGAGACTTCACACTGGAGAGAGGCCTTTCACCTGCCCACAGTGTGGAAAGAGTTTCATTCTTGAAGGACAACTCAGTCGTCACATGAGATATATTCACACCGACGAGAAGCCTTTCGTGTGTCATTACTGTGGAAGGATTTGTGAAAGCAAATCAAACCTCAAGATTCACATACAAATTCATACTGGAGAAAAGCCTTTCTCCTGCCCTCAGTGTGGAAAGAGTTTCATACATAAAGGACTCCTTAATTATCACATGAAACTTCACACTGGAGAAAAGCCTTTCAGTTGCCATCTGTGTGGTATGAGTTTCAGATATAAAGGACTTCTTAATGGTCACATGAGAAGTGTACACACCAATGAGAAGCCTTTTACCTGCCATCACTGTGGAAGGATTTGTGAAAGCAAATCAAAACTTCAGATTCACATGCGAATTCACACTGGAGAAAGGCCTTTCTCCTGCCCTTGTGGAAAAAGTTTTGCACTTAAAGGAAACCTTACGGCTCACATGAGACTTCACACTGGAGACAGGCCTTACATGTGTGTTCAGTGTGAGAAGAGTTTTGCTTATCTAAGACAGCTTAAAAGTCATTTGCAAAGTCATTTTGGAGAGAAATCGCAGTGTTCTGAATGTGGCAAGAGGTTTACAAAGATGACCAATTTCAAAAATCATCTGCGCATTCACTCTGGACCAAGGCCATTTAATTGTATTCAGTGTAATAAAACATTTAGTTTGCCTTCACACTTAGAGATACACCGGAAAATTCATGCAGACAAAAGACCATATTTGTGTTCTCGGTGTGGAAAGAGTTTTAAATGGCTCTGCAACTTAAGATCGCATCGGAGATTTCATGTCTGTGTGAAACCTAATTCAAGAGCAAACTACTTGAAACGAAAGAAACAAATCCATACTGGAGAAAAACCTGACATCGTAACAAATGACTTTCATGGGGGTCATGTGATGGCGCCTTAATTGTGCTAAACAAAGTTGCTGCTTTTTGTCAGTGTTGTTGTGCTACAAAGTGTCATGGGTGGACATTTCCAATACTGTTGTGGTGGAGGAGGTACTGTATCACTGTTTTTCATTTTGTATCACAAAGTAAATAGTCTTACTTAGCCATGACTCATCTGCAGGGGCAGGTGGGGAACTGCCCCATTAAAACATTCATCCACTTGAAGACTTGGGGCCAGATTTACTAAAAAGTGCCGATGGGAGTGGAAAGTTCAGTGCGTGATCTACTGATGACGTGCAAATTAAAGAACACAGACACAGCCAGATAATTTCCATAATGACCAGCGCAATCTACCAGTTAGCGTCTGGTTTAAGACGTGCTTTTTTGGGGCGGTAAATAATGGCGCAAACCTACCTTAGTAAATCACCTTGCATGATTCATTTAAATACTCTCCTCCCATAAATTTTGTGTCTGAAAGGGAAACTCCTACAAATGCATATGCAAGGTCAACTGCAAATATAACTGCCCACGCCTTTTCAGTGCTAATTTTTCACTGCGTGTCTTTAGTAAATCCTGACAGTTTTTTTTAACGCCAAAAGAGGGTTAGCTGTTAGTAAATCTGGCCCATAGACTTCTATATAAGCTTAATCAATCCCAAATTTAACTTGTAAATGTGTTCAGCATCCTGCAACAAATAATTTTCAGAGTTTCTAGACTTTTTAAGTCATAAACTGAGATGGATGTATTAAAATGTCATGTATGGCTTCAGTTTAGTCTGCATCAGTTCAGCAACTAGTAAGTCTGATTGTGAACTTGTTCAGTGTTCTTTAACAGGAGGTAGGAGGATGTGTGGAGTAGTGTACTAAATTAGTGAATGTGTAAATCCTTTAGTTTAAAAGTGCTCATGATAAGAGAGGCTGCTCACTGTAGAGCCAATGGGTGGAGCTTGACGTCCAGCTCCCCCCTCTCTTGATGTAATGGGTTGAGCTAGAAGTACCAACCACACCACCCTAACCCTACCCATAACCCTATTCTCAGCCTCAGACGCCACACACACAGACAGTTGGCTGAACGTTTGATGCACATGGCACATAAAAAGGGAAACACTTCAGGTGTTTCAGAGTCATTATTTGATTGGTTGAATTCTCCAGGATTTCCTGGAGACGTGTGTCACATTCTTTAACAGTCCACCTGGAAACAAAGCCATTGTGACGCCAAACTCCCTCATGGAAGAAGAAAGCCATTGTGTTTACAACTGTGACAATGAGTATCAGGATCAACTAAATGCTGGATTTTCAAAAGTATGTGTAGTTCATTGTGCCACTGTTACAGTAAACTTGCACAACATTCTTGAATTGAAATAATTTATTAGATGTACGCCGGTCTGTTATTGTAGGGACATCGACTTTACATTTTCACTCCCCTAAACATGGCGCGGAACAAAACGAACTGTCCTTGGCTGATGAAAGCTGCGATGGAGTCCAGACTTTCTGTCATCAGTCTGAAGGTCTGGCTACGCGAGACTATCCCTAAACATAAATATGTCAAGCTCCACCCATTACATCCAGAGAGGGTGAGCATTACTTGCATGTGAATAGCTTGGAAACTATTTTGTTGTGTTTGTTTTATATTTGTTGCGTCTACATGGCTTTATTTTTCTCTCTTCCGATTTCCTAACATTCTATATCAACATTAGAAAATAATAAATACTAGGCTACATTAAGGTCATTTTAAGACAACATTTTATGTGTGTGTAGGTTATTTATAGCCTGTCAATCAACATTAGAGTGTCACCCTCAGGATGAGTTACAAGGACAACAAGACACAAAGCGAGTCTGTGTGTGTTCAGCAATTACAATGTAAAATGTACATCACATGTTAATCACAATTATATATTAATCATATAATGTTGAGGCAGTGACTGACTCACCGAAATTTATGTTCAGGAGCCGCTAATACTCATGAGTGAATTTTAAATATGTACATATCTTTACTGTGCAAGGGATGAATCTTGTAGCTAATTAAACGGTTAGTTCACCCAAAAATGAAAATTACCCCATGATTTACTCACCCTCAACTATATGACATTCTTCTTTCAGACAAATACAATTGGAGTTATATTAAAAAATGTCCTGGCTAATCAAAGCATTATAATGGTAGTAAATGGCAGCCCAAAATTTGAAGCCCAAAAAGTGCATCCACCCATTATAAAAGTAATCCACATTATAAAAGTAATCCACACACAAGTTAATATAGGCCTTCTGAAGCGAATCGATGGGTTTGTGTAAGAAAAATATCCATATTTAAAACTTTATAAAGTAAACATCTAGCTTCCACCAGACTGCAGTTTTGAACTTTGTGAGGCATTACACTTTCTTTGTAAGTTGAATACGGAAGGCGGTCTGGCAGAAGCTATATATTTTATTTATATATAGTTTTAAATATGGATATTTTTCTAACACAAACCCATCGATTCGTGTCAGAAGGCCTTTAATTGACAAAGCCATTGTTTTATTTCATTTTGAGCAAGGCATGAAAATTGCTTTCTACCACAAAAATCCTTCATGTCACTTTTGTATTTTATTTTATTTTTACTATTTTTGCATGTAGGCATGTAATTTTTTTTTTTCAATGTGCCTTTTCTACTTTTATACACTATTAAAGTGTAATATTAAAAAATATAAAAATATTGTAATATTAAAAAAATATTAAAAAATGCTGGGTTAAAAACAACCCAAGTTGGGTTGAAAATGGACTAACCCAGTGATTGGGTTGTTTTAACCCAGCAATAGCAAACATTTAACCCAACCGCTGGGTTAAAACAACCCATTTACTGGGTTTGTCCATTTTCAACCCAACTTGGGTTGTTTTTAACCCAGCATTTTTAGAGTCTAGCCTATCAATATAACAAAAAATGTATGTATATGAACTGGCCAATCAGAAAAAGATTAAGTTTAAAATAAACAAGGCTTGGAATTTTAGTCATTAACTGCCAAGACTTTCTAACAATGGTTAATATATTCTATATGGCAGAGGTGAGAACAATGAATTTATATATATATAAATTCATATAAAATTATATATATATATTATATATATATATATATATATATATATATATATATATATATATATATATATATATATATATATATATATATATATATATATCTTAAAGGGATAGTTCACCCTCATTTACTCACCAAGTTGTTCCAAACCTGTATGAATTTCTTTCTTCGGCTTTACACAAGATAGGAAGATATTTTTGTAACCAAGCAGATCTCAGCAGCCATTGACTACCATAGTATACCACCCCAATCCATTCAGATTTTACTTGAATTTTGTTTTATATAGTTGTGTGGTTAATCTATTCGTAGCCGAAAAAGTCATGACCATATAAACATGACGAGGTAAATTGTCAACCCAGCACCAGTTTATTATAGCCTAATTTACCTTGCAGCTACAGACAGTGTTGAAATAAGGTGTTTTGGCATAAATATATTAAAAATGTTGCTGCTATATTAAATATTGGGAGTATAAATCTCTTTCATAACGGTTGTTTTTGTAGTTTCTACATGTGTTTACACTATTTTTTTTTTTTTTTTTACTTTTTATTACAAATTCTATAGTTTACTATCATTTATTTCTATTTTAGAAACCATTTTGAAGAATGTTGGTAACTAAACCATGTTGGGTTACCCTTGACTTCTATAAAAAAAAAAAACGGACATTTCTCCAAATTATCTTTTATGGTCCAAAGAAAGCCATACGTTTGTAATGCCATCAGTAAATTGGCATTAAAGTGAGCAGTAAATTAAGATACTTCACGGCATACTAGCTCAAAATCAGTGCTTTACTGTCATGTGCATTTCTATGCGACAAAAATTACATATTACTGTATTTGCAGTAAATTCAATAATATATATCATTATTCTGTCCCATTTTATTTATTAACTTATTTACTTAAATTACTTACTTACTTACTTACTTACTTACTTACTTAAATTTAGGACAAAACAGCCCTGCCTGAGGGTGACTAAATGATGACAGAATTTTCATTTTTGGGTGAACTATCCCTTTAAGATCAGACCCATCCTGAATCATAGCGTGCCCCCAGTGGTCATTGATCAACAGGGAATATCCAGACAGGCGTTAAGGCTCTGAAACCTAGTAGTACCTAATGGTTCGAAGAGTTACACTGAGAGACAAAATGCTCATTTATGTGTATCTGCTGTCATGCCTGACAGCGGTCAGAGCAGGTAACGTTAAGTCAGATTGCAGCTAGCCTTGTTTATTGCTTTCATATTGTTCTTAACCATGTGCAGCATGTGATTATCGTTTACGAAAGTAAAACTACGTGCAAGCGAACGTTATAGACATTGCTGAGTGAATGCATTTTCATGCTGAGAATGTGTGAACCGTTCTTTAGAATGTCTCATGATTTTCCAAAGGGTCTCACTCATTGATGGCTTTCGCAACATATATAATCGGGCAGACACCATTTCCAGAGTTCAGTGCTGTAGTTATGCTGGATGATCTTCAAGTGATGTTCTATGACTCGATCACGCGACAAGTTGTTCATCGCAGTCTCAACGATTCAACACAATACGATGAAGAGCAAAGTGATGCTGGTGTTATATTTCGTGACATGTACAATGACATGAAAGGTCGAGCATTTTATCTTAAGGAACACCTAAATCACACAGATGGTGAGAACATTTACCTGCATATTAATTTAATAGCAAATGCAAGGTAGACTATTTTTTAATACTGATTCATACTGCATTATTCATATTATTATTGAATATTTTATCACAGATTTGTACTTTTATTTGAGTCTGCTTTATTTATTTATGCTTACAAAAGTATGATTCACAAGGATTTGTATTACAAGTACCACAGTTATATTTTTGTAGCAACAGTTGTCATATCTTTGGAATAACTTTCATCCTTTTAAAGGTATACATGTTCATCAGAGACTTGCTGGATGTGAATTGTTGAACAATGATAAACCAGGTCTACTCCAGACATGGGATGCTTTTGATCAACAAAATGAAGAGGAGTTTGTTTTTAATGTGGAGAAAAATAATTTCCAGATTGAATTACCATGGAGAGTATGGGACCATTTACAATTTCTTCATATGCATTTTTTATATAAGAATTTATATCATCCTGTTTGCATTACAAGTTTACAGAATTACCTACATATGAAAAAGAACAATGTGATGAGAAAAGGTGAGAGAATCCAACTGATCTTTACACACAAAGCTGTGTGGTGTGGCTTTGTGTAACAATAACACTGTTTATTGTTTTTTTCCCTTCTCTCTAGTGAAACCCAGAGTGAGACTCATGAGGAAGACACTCCCAGACTCTCAAGGGCTTCAGATCAGCTGTCTGGCCACTGGTTTTTACCCCCGTCACATTAACCTGACCCTGTTCAGAGATGGTCAGCCTGTGGATGATGGTCAGATCACAGGAGGAGAGATTCTGCCCAATGGAGACGGAATTTACCAGATGAGGAAGAGTTTGGTGATCAGCGCAGAAGAACTATATGAAGGACATCAATACAACTGCACAATGAAGCACCTCAATCTGGACAACAAACTGGACATTATGTTTGGTAAAGAAAAAAAACAAACAAAGATTAATTTATAAGTATCAATAATCTGGTAATCTGTCAGAGGTGCAATACTGTTAATACAAACACCATCATAAATGTTTACAGATTAAAACTTTTTGTTTTCATTTTTTCCCCACAATTTCAGACATGGTTGAATGTGATCCAGGATCCTTCAGTCTGTCTGTAGTTATCATTGTGCTGGTGTTAATGTGTGTGGCTGTTCTCATCATAACTGCACTCATCATATGGAGGAAGAAGACGCATACTGCTGGTAAATGTTAAGTAGTAAGGACATGAAAGTGTCATCTTGACAAAAAGTAGCCGGCTTGGTTGATTGGTTAAGAAACAACATAATATTTCAACAAATGGAAACCTTAAACCTAACAAACTGTTTTAGTGACACTGTATTTTTACTAACTTTGTGTAACTGTGACATTCTCATTTAGGTTCATATTCCAGGACATCACAGATTCAGTACATCTCTTCTCCAAGTGAGTGATTTCGTTTTTACAGAGAAACCTTTACATGTTTGCAAACATTTTTTAATTTGTATTAACATTTAATATTATGACATTTAACGGATAATTAAAAAGTAATCTTTTAAAGCTGCAGTCCGTAGCTTTTTTGTTAAAAATTATCCAAAATACATTTTTGAGCAAGTACATAACCAGCCAGTGTTCAAAACTATCTCCTAACCTTAGCCCGATTCACAACGGTAAGCTTGTAATAATGTGATTCTTGAGCATGACTTTGCGCCATTATGTCATGCCTGTATACATAAAGAAGGAGTCCGGTCAGTAGTAGTGTCGCATGTGAGGATGCTGCAGGTGGCGGATCATTTATAGCCTTTTCTCACAGCAGTTGGAATAATTAAATGTATCATTTTGATGGCAGATTGTAATCCAGAAATGTCCAAATGACAATCATCAGTGACAACTTCACAGATTCACCCATAATCAAAAGCAAAAAGACTGCTGGAAATTGAAATCTACAGGTAACACTAATACACACTAAATACACATAGTCACGCAATGCTGATGTTGTTAACATTAACCATTTGAGAACAAAGTATAACAATAATAATAATTTGCATGGTTTGATGTGATGTGAGCTAAGTGATCATTAGATTCAGTCACCGTTGGTAGCGTGATTTATTGTAATGCTTTTTTTCTCAGTTGGTCTGAACAAAAGTGGCAGACATGTTACTTAATTGTTCAGATGACATTTTCTGGTGATTTTTTTGGTCATACTTCCAAAACGAAGAATCTGTGATTCCGAAGTCCTGTATCCACACCGGTGCGGTGAATGAATGACAGCCACACAAACTCCTCAAAACATTAGATTCATCCATGCTGAGGAGCCGTACTGATGCACATCCCACGTAAAGATGATAATTCCACAAAGACCTGCAATTGCAGGTTTCAAACAGAGATGGTGACAAAGAACTGATGCACTGCAGCTTTTAAACTGAGAAGCAAACTTTTTTTTTTTTTCAGGTTCAGTGAATGATGCAACATGACAAAAAGCCTGGATGGTACTAGTATTGAAGTATGTCTCCCAAATAGACAAGGCTTTCTTGTTGGAGTCTCTGTAGATGATTACAGAAAGGAGAACACTCATCATACTGTATTACATAATAGTGAATAAACCCTCTAAATTGCACACACAACCTGATATCACCAAGTGCAACTTGTTCCTGGATCAACATCTTTGTTGATCCTGGAACAACATTCCAATCAAATGGCGCATAGTTCTGACTTCAGAGGATGCATTCAGAACAAGACTGGATAAACAAAGACACAAGGTTTGTTTTGTTCTCAGATTAAAATGCTTATATAGTGAACAAACGATCTAATGTCTCTGTCATATTAGGTTTTTGTGCTATATGCACATTATCACTTTAGTGTACATTTATAAATATGGTTATTTTCTACCCATATTCTTGTATTTTTTAGTCTAATATAATTTTATTTTAGTAATTTCTATTTAGTTCATACACTTTAAAAATAATTTGAATTTAAATAAATGTATTCACTGAACTTGGAACGTGAAGTTTCCCTGACCAGGAAACCATTTTGTTTACACGTTTATAAAAATAATTTGGCATGTTGAATAAAACTTTTCAAAAATCATCTTCTGTCTGTTATATGAAGACATTTCCTCTTGAGGACATCTGACAAATGTTAGTTTCACTCTCCATTTAAAGGGGTCATGAACTGGCTTTAAAAAAAATGTTTACTGCTGTCTGAGGTCAACTTATGACGTTTGCGTGGTTTTTACATTCAAAAACATCATAATGAATAAGTAATAGGCTATTTTCTACACTGGTTTTGAGCCTAGCTCTTGAAATGCTCAGTTTTTATGGGCGTGCCGGATTGAAGACTTGTAAGTAAACACCCACTGCTATGATTGGATAACAGTTTTGCATATTATAATGGGCTTTGGCTCCCCAGTCATTACACATGAGGAATTGTTTTGAAAACTTCCAATGTGGAGAAACAGCACCTGGAATGATTCGCCCACAGGACTGCAAAATGTCTTTATCAAACAAACACAATGATTTTTCTTTCACCCACCCACAATTAATTGGAATGTTCTTTTTTATTACTTGGCTGGCCCGATCGGTGGACATAACCATGAACTGTGCATAACACACACACTTTGTGTGTATTTCACTATTTAAGATAGTGTGAGCCCTGGCCCATACATGTCCGAGTCTGATCCCGAATCGCAGCACAATGAACCAACAACACCTTGTAGCGTATGGAGGGTGCTCATAAATGATCAACGGACCAATACTTTGATTAGTTATAATGACTCAAACAAGACCGGCGCCGTGAAGTCTACAGACTGACAGGTTAACGGTGCTAAAAGGACACAAACCATGCCTCGTGCAGCTCACCGTCATAAACAGCCCCTCCCTCACACATACCAAAGGACATCCGAAAAGATTATATGACTTGTAACGTAGTTATGTTTCATTTTAGGTGTGTTGTGGTCCCTGTACGTATGCATGCTTTTTGTTATAACCACTTTAGATGTGTTTTGATAGGTTAGAAACTTATAGCCAGTGAATGCGTAAGGAAGAATGACGTCAATCCTCGCCATTCCTTTAACTCTTAAGTTAAACTCCCCATGCTTGGTCTCGAAATCTTTGTCTCGCAATTTGTTGGCCAGCTAGGTGCGTTGTGTGGTACTATGATGCATCAAACTCTTTCTTTTATGCCAAAACCCCAAAGTCTGCGTACCAAAACCCCCAAGTCTGCTGATCTAAGAGAGCCATAAAACATGTTAATGAGGCGAGACCCAAGACAAAGGGAGATTTCCCGCTTCTGAGTTCCTTCGCTCTGATTGGCTGTTCCGACAAAAGAGGCGTGCCCCGCCACGGCCCTTTAAGACGGGCCACAGACGCTTCTCCTCTCTCTTCTCTCTTCGTTTTGCTTCCTGTTGCCACCTCTTTTGGCTTTCCTCTTCCTCTTCTCCATCTTCCAACGGATCTCATCACACAAAGGAACCAAAGTTGAATTTCCCGTGGACTCCAAGGACCCACCCGGCAAGACTGAAACACGGACCGGATCGCGGAATTCCCCTAAACGCACGAGCTCACAACCAAGGAAACATATGCAAGTATCCCTTAAGCTGTCGTTATAAAGTTTTGAGCTTATACCAATAAGCTGGACTGATTCCTTGCTTGTGCTCATAGGTTGTGTCGATAGTATCACCGTTGCCTTTCTCTCTCTCTCTCTCTCCCTCTGTGTATGTTTGTTTATTGTTTGTTGATTTATTAAAATATATATATTCACACGTGATTGCGCTTGGTTTGCTCATACATAGGTCACTTTTACGGTGAACCGACCCTGTTACAAATTAAAAGAAAGATACTTCTCCTGGCCAGAGAAACGTCGTTTTAAGAGTTATTAAAAGGGAGATAGTTGGTGGACAATTATCCGTCCTTTGAACTCAATTCTAGAATCAAAGAAATTTCTAAAAGTTGAATCAAGCCCTAGATATTAATTGTTTTAATCCGTTTTAATCAATTGTTAATATCAAAATTCCCCTCTGTGCCAATTTATGCATATTTGATCGTAACACGATTAAACGCATGCATAAATCCCGCACCATTTCCCCTGGGACTCGATATTCGCTACAACCTCAAATACAAAGCATAGTCCAGCCTCTGACAGCGTGGAAGTTATGTTTAGTTAGACACGTACATAATCAGTAGATATCAAACATAACAATGTAATACTATCACATAACATGTTTTTCTCACATAATTGTGTTGCATCATTCCTGTCAGATCCAGAAGCCACAGCATTGTTTTTTAATCTCATCCTGTCTACAAATCCAGTCTCGTTTACAAACGAATCCACAGTGAAATGAAGCGAACAAATGCAATGTCTTCCCCATGTGAGCTGGATCTTCATTAAAAATAGACTTCAACCATGCATTTTGGAATCCGAAGGAAGCTTGTGGCATGTTTGAAACTGCTTTATTGCTTGGAAGTTTGATCTGGTTTAGCTCCATGTAGGCCTATGTTATTTATCTAACATGTCAGGCACGAGTTGGTGGGCGGGGCTACAGAATTAGGTATTGGTCTTGAGGCGGCGTTTCACTGCACTCTGACATCACAGGGACGCACATTCGCAGATCGGTCGTTTGCTGAGCCAGCTGTCAATAAAAGCTTTTCTTTAACTAACAAGGAAGTTTTCAGCTCTGAAACTTACAGGGTATTCTTATATTACCATGATCTTTTATATATCAAAAGCTCAAGGGAGAGTTGATTTCTCAATTCATGACCACTTTAAGGCAAAGCACGCCTATAAAAGTTGTGGGTGCTAACAGAAATGTGACTTTAAAGTCAAATAAAAAAAAAACTGAAAATGTAAAACCAAGATAAAACTTTTATTTTATAACCAAGATAATCTTTTATAAAAGATTACTGACATTTTTATGGAGCTAACTGACAAATGCCTATGACACTAATCAGTGACCCATAGACATTTGTTAAACACTTGCGCATCTCTCATTCCACTGTACACAATGTATACATTTTTAAAAATTCTATGTAATACAGCACAATCCAGTATGTTATGTAATATATAGTGTGGGCCTATTTAAGCAACACAATTTTATAGTACAGGTATGTAAATGTTATTGTAAGAGCTTTGAATTAAGTGAATAGTTACAATCCATTGTTACAAAACCTGCAAGTGTGGCCAGATTAAGACATTTTCCAACCAAAACACTACACACAAGTGCCATAGCAATACCATAAGCCTGTAAACACAATAGAATTATTATTATTATTATTATATGTAATAAACTATTTAATAATCATCACAACCAAAGTACAACAGTACTGATATTATCACTGTACCATACTATTTTGAGATTTTGAGGGAGGACAATATTTGGTGTATTTGTGACATAAGGCTGACACACCAATTGTTATCATAAGAGTATGCTTTAATTTAAATATTTCAGCAGTTTTATACTGGTGTCCGAGACCCTGAGACCAGTTTCTGTCTAGTACAATTATTTTGCTGTAGATCAAGTTAAAAGACTGGAAAGTGAGCAAACAGGCTTGTAAAATTATACTTCAAAAGTTATTCAGGGTACCCAGAGACTCTTGGCATTCTTGATTTGGGCAATTCTTGGCATTCTTGATTTGGGCAATTCTTGGCATTCTTGATCTGCAATATCCAAGAAAATATAAGATTTGTTAATTGTGCATTTCATGGTGACACTAAAAAACTGCTGTTTTTTGTTTTTACCCAAAATGCTGGGTTCAGCCTGTTGGGTCATTTTATTGGGTTATGTAATATTTTTACCCAGTTGTTGGGTAGTCATTTTTACTGTCCCAATGTTGGGTAGTCTGTGCCAAACCGGTTACAGCTGGATACATTTGTCAACAGTCATCATTTTGTGTTCTGTTCTGTTCTGAGAGAACTTCCTAAAGGGAATTTTTCATGTTAATGGTATTTTTGTGCCGGGAAACCTTTACGACATACATTGCCATGTGTACTTACTGTCTCATTCTAGCGTTCATGCTGTGGAGCCTACAAGCCAGAAAAAGAGCGCAGCCTGCTAGGATGCAGCTAAATAAGGAGCACCGAATAAAACATCTCTTATCCTGAAAAAAAGTAATATGTATAACTTAATGTTTTACTTTGTATAATTATTAAAAATATATATCTTGATAAAGATAAAAGAATGTCTCATGAAAGAGATCACTAAACCCCACCCCCTCCCACACACCTTGTTTCTATCTAAATAATAGCGCTTTACACAGTCTCTTCCGTGTTGAGAATGTGACAGATACACTTTGAAAAGCTACCAATGACAATCAGATAATAAAAGAGCTCCTGCACCGTTGTCTGAATCACAGGGATTTAATATTTGAGAGAATGCTCATTGTGTGCATGTTGTCATTTTTGGCAGTCGCTGATGCAGGTAAGTCAGTGCTATTTTTGCTGGTGGTAGTGTTTCTGGTGAATAGTGTTAGTTTATACTTTTAAGATTCGAGACGTTCTTTTAGAATATATTGGGATATTTTGCTAACAGAATGGTTCAGTTGTGTAAGCAAATGAGAGAAAAAAAACTGTAATACTTAAAACTGCCAGCTAAATGCTAATTACTCGTCATCTACAATCTTGTAGTGTCTTATATTCAAAGTAAAAAAAAAAATTAAATAAAAGATAGATGCATCCGACAAACAGTAATGCTATCAGTATGTGATACCAATGCTTATTGTAGTAGGGGTTGTTTCAGCTTTGTGTAGGCAATTATGCTGCCTTCATGTGCATCAGACTCCTGAACTTAACATCACGTGACTTCACGTCAGGATAAACATCGATACACTGACATTGCACTGCACTTTCTGTTCTCGTTGTTACTGTGTAACAACCTGTTATAAACCTGTTTGCACATTATACTCTTATACATTTGTTAACCACATATTTATAAGTCTACAGTTTACTCACTGCAAAGTCTACTTCAATTATTTTATTCCACTTTATCCTTATTTGTTACCTTTTTTTTTTCTCTTGACTTGATTATTTATAATTCTACAGATATAGACATATATATATATATATATATATATATATATATATACTTTTTTTATATCCTATTTCTATTATAATTTCTTCCTTGTGTTTTTAACTGTGAATTTGCACTGTCCATGGAGCGGACCTGTTTACATTTCACTGCCGGTTGTATATTCTGTATATAACTGTGTATGTGACAAATAAAACTCTTGAATCTCTTGAATCTTGAATTTTTGTAAATAAGACTTATAGGTAAAAATTGGACATGAACAGCCTCCCATTTCCAACAGCACGTGAAGGAAGCATAAGTATTATGATTGGCATGACCAATGAATCCTTTAGAATCGCCTTGGGGCAGGACTTGTTTATAAGTTGTCTGATTGGGTGGAAAAAGCATATCAGCATCCACTTACATATCTACAAATATAAAACCTATTTAAGGTGTTTCGTCTTTGACATGTCTGTAGATGTTTCTAGTATGAGGTCACACTAATATTGCATGCTTGTCTAGGTGTATCCACAGGTTCTCACTCACTGATGGCTTTGGCAACATATATAGTTGGGCAGACACCATTTCCTGAATTCAGTGTTGTGCTGATGTTGGATGATCTGCAAATAGCCATATTATGACTCAACCACATGGAAAGTTGTCTATCGCTCTCACAGTGATTCACAGTTCCATGATGAAGAGCAAAGTGATGCTGGTGTTATATTTCATTATATATATAACAACCTGAAACGTCAAGCATTTTATCTTAAGGATCACTTAAATGACACAGATCACACAGGTTGGTTCATGCAACAGATTGATAATACAGCACAATATGTTTATAACAATTACAGCATTTTGTGTGTGTGTGTGTGTGTGTGTGTGTGTGTGTGTGTTATGCATGCAGCAAATAAAGCTTTAAAGTGCCCTTATTATGTTTTTCGAATATTCCCTTTCATGCAGTGTGTAATATCGCTGTTTGTGAATGTAAACGTTCTGCAAAGTTGTAAAGTCAAAAGTGCAATAAAGTTATTGTCTCCCAAAAGAAAGAATTGTCTCTGAAACGCCTAAACGAGTCATTTGTATTTCGAATCCTACTGTGTTGCGGTTCTATGTCACTAGTTTTTCACAAGACAGTCACATAATGCCTGCCTATGTTGTACGCTGTTCACTCGCAACCAACTTGACCAGCTCTCAAACGCGTCATTTTACTGTTCAATGAGGAATTCACTTGCAAGATGGGTCAGTACCCAGTTTATTTGGGTAGCTTGCTCCTCAGAATCACAACCTGTAAGTATAATTAATTATTGTTGTATATATTTTCTAATGGGTGTTCAAAATATGTAGTTTTGTGTTTTATATTGTGTAAGTTTCTGGCTAACTCATGTTATTACCGTCTTACTGAAATATTTCTGCTAAGCAGCTGTGGGCCACTATTACCTAAAACTGTGTCTATTAATGCAGACTGTCTGTCGTTCTAACTACTTTGAGTAAAGATAAAGGATGGAGCAAGATTTGTTTTACAAACGTTTGTTACATCAGTCATTCATGTTAGTGCTCGGCTAACATATACACTCACCTAAAAGATTATTAGGAACACCATACTAATACTGTGTTTGACCCCCTTTCGCCTTCAGAACTGCCTTAATTCTACATGGCATTGATTCAACAAGGTGCTAAAGCATTCTTTAGAAATGTTGGCCCATATTGATAGGATAGCATCTTGCAGTTGATGGAGATTTGTGGGATGCACATCCAGGGCCACCACATCCCAAAGATGCTCTATTGGGTTGAGATCTGGTGACTGTGGGGGCCATTTTAGTACAGTGAACTCATTGTCATGTTCAAGAAACCAATTTGAAATGATTGGAGCTTTGTGACATGGTGCATTATCCTGCTGGAAATAGCCATCAGAGAATGGGTACATGGTGGTCATAAAGGGATGGACATGGTCAGAAACAATGCTCAGGTAGGCCGTGGCATTTAAACGATGCCCAGTTGGCACTAAGGGGCCTAAAGTGTGCCAGGAAAACATCCCCCACACCATTACACCACCACCACCAGCCTGCACAGTGGTAACAAGGCATGATGGATTCATGTTCTCATTCTGTTTACACCAAATTCTGACTCTACCATCTGAATGTCTCAACAGAAATCGAGACTCATCAGACCAGGCAACATTTTTCAGTCTTCAACTGTCCAATTTTGGTGAGCTTGTGCAAATTGTAGCCTCTTTTTCCTATTTGTAGTGGAGATGAGTGGTACCCGGTGGGGTCTTCTGCTGTTGTAGCCCATCCGCCTCAAGGTTGTGCGTGTTGTGGCTTCACAAATGCTTTGCTGCATACCTCGGTTGTAACGAGTGGTTATTTCAGTCAAAGTTGCTCTTCTATCAGCTTGAATCAGTCAGCCCATTCTCCTCTGACCTCTAGCATCAACAAGGCATTTTCACCCACAGGACTGCCGCATACTGGATTTTTTTCCCTTTTCACACCATTCTTTGTAAACCCTAGAAATGGTTGTGCGTGAAAATCCCAGTAACTGAGCAGATTGTGAAATACTCAGACCGGCCCGTCTGGCACCAACAACCATGCCATGCTCAAAATTGCTTAAATCACCTTTCTTTCCCATTCTGACATTCAGTTTGGAGTTCAGGAGATTGTCTTGACCAGGACCACACCCCTAAATGCATTGAATCAACTGCCATGTGATTGGTTGATTAGATAATTGCATTAATGAGAAATTGAACAGGTGTTCCTAATAATCCTTTAGGTGAGTGTACGCTGTTATTGATACAGCTCCCGCACGTGCACCGCAATAAATTAGAAATATACACATGGGTTTGTTGATGGACATACTCTTGTTAATGCTGATGGTGGGGAATTACAGTTGTAACATCTCATAATGTACCTCAAAATGGGTAGCGTTCTGCTCAAGTCGTCCTGGCGATGTTTGGGTAGTTCTTCCAATGTTTCATCATCGGAATTGTGCTCGGATTGATATGGTAAAATCAATGTCATTGTTACTGTCTTTACAGTGTGTAATCGCTGAGCTTTAGGAAGCTTCTGGACGGAGCTGAAGTTCAGTTATGATAATGGACATATAAGTTCCAAAACATGTGCTGTACGCAATAGACCAATTGTAACAGACTGGGCAGTCTGGCCAATCAGAGCAGAGTATATCGCGGGAAGATTTAGGGAGACCGATTCATCCGTCGAGTCGTTTGATAATCAGCGAAAAATGTGGTGATGTGCAATGTATATTATGAGAATATTTTGACATTTAACGCATGCAAGCCTTTTGTAGGAGACCTAAAACAAAATTAGGAGCCTATAAAATAGCATGATAGGGGCACTTTAATGTTGAAGTGAGAAAGCTACATAAATTTAGATGATAAAAATAATGCTAATTTTCAATTCTCCACATCTTATATGCAAGTCCATGAATATCAATAAGTCTTAATTCAGTTTCTTTCCATTTATCTACAGGTGTACATGTTCATCAGAGGCTTGTTGGATGTGAATTGCTGAACAATGATAAACCAGGTCTACTGAAGTCATGGGATGCTTTTGATCAACTAAATACAGAGGAGTTCGCCTTTAATGCAGAAAAAAATGAAATGCATGTGAAAATGCCATGGATGTCATGGAGCCAACAAGAATGGCATAATAAAAAGTTTCTGCATGAATATATTTATCAACCTATTTGCATTAAAACATTGCGGCGGTTCCTGAATATGGAAAAAAACAATGTGATGAGAAAAGGTGAAAGAATCAATCTGACTAACTTCAGAATGATAGCATAACTATGACTCCCACAGCAGTGCTGACAGAAAATGCATCTGCCTTCAAATGCTTTATGAATATTAAATTAATGACTCATGCATTGAACCCAACAGTTTACCTAAAGTAAGACTTCTTGTCCTTCTCTGTAGTGAAACCCAGAGTGAGACTCATGAGGAAGACACTCCCAGACTCTCAAGGGCTTCAGATCAGCTGTCTGGCCACTGGTTTTTACCCCCGTCACATTAACCTGACCCTGTTCAGAGATGGTCAGCCTGTGGATGATGGTCAGATCACAGGAGGAGAGATTCTGCCCAATGGAGACGGAACTTACCAGATGAGGAAGAGTTTGGTGATCAGCGCAGAAGAACTACATGAAGGACATCAATACAACTGCACAATGAAGCACCTCAATCTGGACAACAAACTGGACATTACGTTTGGTAAAGAAAAATGTACAAATATCTAACAAACAAAACAGTACTGAACAACAAAGTAGACATTAAATTCATGATACTTTATTACCATTCTATACAATACAATAAAATTTAGTATATCAAGTCTTAGAAAATGCAACAAAGAACATTACAATGAATAAAACATTTTTTTTTTCCAGTTGTTTATCTCACTGTTGTTGATATACATTCCTAAAAATAAAGGTTCTTTATTAGCATCTATGTTTAGATTGGAACCTTTAATATCCATGGAACCTTTACATTCCACAAAAGGTTCTTTATATTGGATTTCTAAAATGTTATTTATACTAAGAAAAATGGTTCTTTTAAGAACTGTTCACTGAAAGCTTCTTTGGGGAACCAAAATTGGCATAACTGTGAAAACCCCCTTTTTGAACCTTTACTTTGAAAACTGTATATTTTTTATTTTAGCTTTCCTGTAGCTCAAACAATAAGAGCGTGGCACTAGCAACGCTAAGGTCATGGGTTTGATTCCCAGGGAAAGCAAGAGCTGACAAAATGTAAAAATGTGTACCTTGAATACAATGCAAGTCGCTTTGGATAAAAGCGTCTGCCAAATGTAAATGTAAATTTTATTTAACATTTTTTCATTTCAGATGTGGCCGAATGTGACCCAGGATCCTTCAGTCTGTCTGTAGTTATCATTGTGCTGGGGTTAATGTGTGTGGCTGTTCTCATCATAACTGCACTCATCATATGGAGGAAGAAGACGCATACTGCTGGTAAATGTTCTGTAAACTCAATTAGGAAAAGAAACCAAACGTCAGTTTCTTTAGAGACTCTTTTAAAGTTCACCCCATGCATTTGAATGTTTCTGTAGTGTTTTGTATTTATCCTGGTTTAACTGTCACTCTTATTCAGGACGAGGCTCTGAGACGTCACAGAGTGATTACTCCCCTACCCCATGTGAGTACACTATGTTTAAGGAAGTAATGCACAACAGCACAGGTTAATATTGGACATGACAGCCAAAATATTTTATTCTTTTCTTTTTTCAGCTTTTGTGCAAGATGAGAAATGAAACGTGAGTGGGCCTATATTAAATTCAATCTTAAATTTAAAAAGCCTTATGATTTTCTCAGTGTATGCCATTAGCTTTTGTTATGATATTGGCCATCAAATGATATTTGATTAAAACGACAAAGGAATTTAATATAGTTACACTACAATAACGGAGTATACAACATAGTGTACAGTATGCAACCTAAAAAATAAGCTTGGCTGTTAAAAATAAGTTTGGCTGTTTTTTGTTGTTGTTCTTTTGCCAAGGTGATCTGTGTTTTACTACTCTGCTATTCTGTATTATACATATTATTACATTTAGAAAAAATAATATTTATTGGAGAATGGCATTGTATTTCGCTGCATATATAATAATGACCATTAAAAAAGACAACCCTAACATAATTAAAATCTTATAATGCAGCATTAGGTCAGTAACAAAAATACAATTGTCACTAAAAGGCTATATGTGCATGTTCTCTATTGCAGTGGTTCTCAAGGTCCCATTGTCCAAGACAATATCAAAGATCCTTTCTCTGGTCCTGATGAAATGACAAAGCTGCCTATTTTCAACTTTTCATTAAATGGTGTTAGTGATCTTACAAGCCTCCTGGACTTCTCTGGTTGAGATCCACTGACCTACTGCAAACACATACAGACTGCTGACCCAATAATCATAATTTCTTGTGACATAGTGTAGAAAGATTCGGAAAGGAGACACTCACCTCATCACGCAGACCTTATACATTAATATCATGTCATAAACATTCATATAGATATATGTGTGTGTGTGTGTGTGTGTGTGTGTGTGTGTGTGTGTGTGTGTGTGTGTGTGTGTGTGTGTGTGTGTCTACTTAGGTAAACCAATATATTCAATTAGATACATTCAATAGTGAATATTTTGTTCACTGTTGTTCTCTTGAACTGTTTTAACTTTTAAGGCATTGTAGATTTATATGGTTGAATAAAATGTTGCATTAGAGTCTGTTAAGAAGGCTTTTTCGTTTCAGTGTCATGGGAGATTTACCTACATAACACATGACACAGCTTATAGGACTCAAAATTCTTCAAGTTTTCACTTTCCTGTTGAGACAAAGCACACCTAGCATGTAAAAGTTAATTATTAAAAGTGACTACAAAGACCATAGTCTGATAAATAAGAAGTACATGTCATAAAACAAATGAATGGCATTTACAAGTCAAGGGTCGCAGAATTATCTCCAAGTCATTAATCATTAATCCAAGGAAAACACTAAAACTGTACTTAGTGTAGTGTAGTGTACTGTACTGTTACTTTAAGGCATTGTTCACATGTGTTCATGGATGATACTAAAGCAGCAACCAGATGCAGATATATATATATATATATATATATATATATATATATATATATATATATATATATATATATATATATATATATATATATATATATATATATAGCATCTTGCAGTTGATGGAGATTTGTGGGATGCACATCCAGGGCACAAAGCTCCCGTTCCACCACATCCCAAAGATGCTCTATTGGGTTGAGATCTGGTGACTGTGGGGGCCATTTTAGTACAGTGAACTCATTGTCATGTTCAAGAAACCAATTTGAAATGATTCGAGCTTTGTGACATGGTGCATTATCCTGCTGGAAGTAGCCATCAGAGAATGGGTACATGGTGGACATAAAG
Organism: Paracanthobrama guichenoti; assembly: GCA_018749465.1. NCBI lineage: Eukaryota > Metazoa > Chordata > Actinopteri > Cypriniformes > Gobionidae > Paracanthobrama > Paracanthobrama guichenoti. The sequence continues at coordinate 23,241,901 of CM031950.1, forward strand.
GGATGGACATGGTCAGAAACAATGCTCAGGTAGGCCGTGGCATTTAAACAATGCCCAATTGGCACTAAGGGGCCTAAAGTGTGCCAAGAAAACAGCCCCCACACCATTACACCACCACCACCAGCCTGCACAGTGGTAACAAGGCATGATGGATCCATGTTCTCATTCTGTTTACGCCAAATTCTGACTCTGCCATCTGAATGTCTCAACAGAAATCGAGACTCATCAGACCAGGCAACATTATATATATATATATATATATATATATATATATATATATATATATATATATATATATATATATATATATATATATATATATATATTTGTTGTGTATTAATAATTAATTAATTCATTCATTCATTCATTCATTCAAAATTCTACTGCAGGCTACTGCAGAACTTACTATCAATCCCTTGAGATTGACAATAACCATTCTTACTAAATTAAAAATAAAAATGTTCAGACTTTTCTGGATGTGAGATAGCAGACCATCTAAACATCTAAAAAGGAAGATAATAATATATTTCAAATCTCATATGAAAAAAATAAGGTAAATCACTAATAAAAGCTGTTAACTATTTATAGTTAGCTGTTAATAAACTATTATAAAATCATAGCATATAGCCAACAAAGTATTTTACAATGTCATCAGTCAAAGTAAATACAGAAGAGTAATATTTTAGACATAGATTGGAACACATTAAACATCACACTATTCCTCATAAACAAAACAAAAACAGAAATGTCAGTGCAGTGAGAGTGTAGAACATGTGCCAATGAAATGGAAAAACTATTACAGTGAACAATAGGCTTAAAAATAATATCCAAAATTAGAAGAGAATTGACTGGATTAGAAACAAGAGTATGACAGACTAAAGTAATAAGGGTGAAACTCTACTAACAGATGAGTGGAATCAGGTCTGTTTGATTAGGAGTTTGTGACTTGGTGTGAAACTGATATGAAGCCATGCCATTACACGCACCGATATGGTAGATGGCAGTATGCAACTGGTTTCAACTGTCAACAACAGTAATGATAAGAGGACACTTTTCTGAACCACTGGGATATTTATTATTTGAGAGGATGATTTTTCTGTATGTGTTATCATTTTTGACAGTCGTTAACGCAGCTAAGTTACTGTTCTATAATATTTCAACCATGTGCACGGTCAACATAAATCTAATTTTGAATGTATAGCTATAGGCTACTAAATATCAATTTTTGTAAATCGAATCTTTCTTTTGGAAAATAGCTTTCGCGATTAGAATGGGTTGAATATCGTCTAAGCCATTAATAAAAAAACTAAAAAAAAAACTGGAACGTTGCTTCTGAAACTGAATAATAGCTTATCATGCACTTAATATCATGCGAACCAAATATGACTAATTACTTAATCTACAAATATGTTGGATATTTCTCATTGTTGGAGTAAAGCATTCTGTCTTGTTAGAACAAAAGTTAAAGTTTAAAAAAAAGTTAAAGTCAGTAAACATAGGAAGGCGGAGAATGTGAGCTGAGCTCCTGTGCGTCTACGCTCAGGCGCTGGGTTGTAGCGATGTCAAAATAAAAGTCCCGGTGATGTCAACATAAAAGTCTGTTTTCAACACTTTCCATTAACAAATATATTATGTATTATTTAGCATATATACACAATGGGTCTGACAGCTCTCGAAGGTTTCCCCCCTCCACTCCACTACTTTTTTTTTTTTTGCTCAGAGACTGTTTGCATTAGATGCTAGTGCAAATAGCATATTAATATAGTGTACTATAAATAGGTAAAACGTGTAAATAGGGTTATATGCTAATTATACTTATTGTAAATAGTAGCAGATACTACTTGCACCTAGTGTGTTGTAGCACATTATAAAACAGTATATAATAATAACAACAACATAAGTGTATATCAGGGTTTCTCAAATCTGGTCATAGAGGGCCACTGCCCTGCAGTTTAGTTCCAGCCCTAATCAAATACTTGAACTAGCTAATCAGAGTCTTCAGAGTTACTAGATTACTGGTAGTTTAGTTTGATCAGGGTTTGAGCTAAACTCTGCAGGACAGTTACCCTCCAGGGCCAATTTTGAGGAACCCTGGTGTATATGATGATTCAATTTAAATATAATATTTAAAATAATAAATGCATACTGCCTTATAGGGACCTTACTTGTCCCTAACCCTAAAGCCCACCCAAACACCCAAACCCCTAACCTGTGAATCACCTTGAAGATCCAGGAAGGCTTGGTTTTTAAGTGTTCAGAATGAGATTGCAGTGGATATGCCAATCAAACCGATCAAAACTAATTTGACATTATTCTAATATTATGTGCTTGTCCTTGTGTATCCACAGGTTCTCACTCACTGCTATGCTATGTCCTTAAAAGATTTTGATGTAGAAGTGAGAAAGCTTTATTTATTAGAGGGAGTAATCATATAAAGACCAAAAACTAACAATAAAACCCCACAAAATTATAAATAAATATGTTAAAGTAGACAGGTTTATTAACAATCACAACAATAAAAACACAAAAAAGCAGAATCTGATCAAGGATCCCTCAGCCTGTCTGTAGTTACCAATGTGCTGGTGTCAATGTGTGTGGCTGTTCTCATCATAGCTGTACTCCTCATATGGAGGAAGAGGCATGCTGCTGGTAAATGTTACATAGAAAGGCAATAAAAATAGTAGTAGTGTGGTAAAGCACCAGAAAATATTCAGTAGTTTAGAGGAAAAGATAAATCAATCTATGCTGACTTATGTTGACTTATGTTGAGTCTCTGATGAGACCGATGCAGAAAAGAGAACAAACTATATTCTGTTATGAAGAATATAGTTACAATACTGTACATTTGAAAACATCTGAGCAAATTTAAGATTGTTTGGAAATTGATGTGTTGAATGAATTTTGAATGGACTTAAAATAAAAATAAAATTAAAAATATATTTTTTGCAGTTTTATGTGTAAATATTGTATATTTATTTATTTATTTATTTATTTATTATTATTTTTTTGGTGGGGGTATTTCATTTTTTTAGCATTAAGTCGCAAATTCATATTTTGATAAATATATATTTTTATAAAACAAAAACAAAATGATGTGTACTTGTTAAATAAGTCTATTGTTTGGTTGTTCATTGCGGTGAAGTTTAACATATTTGATTAGAACGGAGCAGAAGGACCGTTTGCAGACAGATCATACCCAGGACTTTTGAGATCTGGCATGCCTGCTACGACGAGGGCACGCCTGTCAGCGAACAGTGCCCGTGAGGAAATTGCCATGTATGTGGAGTGGGTGCTGGTGAATAATGGACTGGATTTCACAATCGGCCCTGAAAAGGACACCACTAGCCCTCTCTTAACTCAGAGCTCAGCCTGATACCACCCCGTAGGATGGAAATGACACCTGAGCCCACCACAGACGGAGAGCCAGCGCAAGGAGCGACTGAGCCCGAGAACTTGTCTGACCAGGTGTGTGAGCTGGCTACATTTACCCCTTTTCCACCAAGGCAGTGCTGGTGCTGGTTCGGAGCCAGAGTCTAGTTTCGTCAGGCTTGCGTCAGGGGCTGGAGGCGGGGTTACCGTGACCAACAAAACGACCACAAACTCGAGATCCGCCATTTTTGAAATAGCAGCTAATCGAGCTAATAGCTGCTCGATTGTAATCTCCGTCAATACAAATTATGGCGAGCTGCACGAATGTGTTGGATTCACTGTGTTTTGATGCCGATGTAGGATCGTGAAGCCATAAGCATCAATAGTAACGCAACATTCGCCATTGTTGATGGAAAGCTTGTTCGAGATGCATCGGCGCTGTGCAGACCGATCGCCATTATGACATCAAAGTACAGCGAGATCATACGACTCCTTATGCATTTGAATCTCTCATGCGATATTTTGATATCATACGCGGATCGGTCTGCGCAGCGCCCATGCATCTCAAACAAGCCTGGTGTGTTTGTGTTTCCCGCTGCCTCGCTTGCGTTGCTGAGAAAGATGACACGTATACGGTGACGTAAGACCTGGCTCTGTGGTGGCTCTCTAGCCTGTGGAAAGACAAACCGGTTCTTAGAAGGCTCATCAGTCGAACCAACTCCGAACTGGCACTAGTACTGGCTCTGAACTAGCACCCAGTTCATTCTGGTAGAAAAGGGGTAATTGTGTGCCACCATGGGAGTTATAGTGGTCGGTGATGTGGATTTTTGTTCTTTCCTCTTAAGTTTTACGCTAGCTAGCTACGATAGCTTCTTCCTCTGGCTGTTTTTTTTTTTTATTAGGTACAGCTTGCATTGCAGTCGGTTGGAGTTTAAAAAACAGAATATCCATTTAAAATACAGATTCATCATGCTGCTTCATAAGCAAAGATTGGGCGAGGGGTAAGTTTGATTGGATTTATTCAGGCTATTTAGCAGTAGTGAACCGTGGCTCTTGAACCTTAGCCCTCTTACCCCCTTTACTCATCAAGGAAAAAAATAAAATCAGCTTACTGTGACCTCTTCAATAGTAGCTATTGCATAAGTTACCTTTGACAAGAAATGCAACAAGCAATCAGCGCAGTGAGTTTGAGAGTTAAAATAAAACAAAATATAATAAATCCTCATTACAAATAATTGCATAATCACAAAATTTGGATTTCAGTAATATGGTGACAACTGGTTGGGTTTCAAAACGTACGCCACACAAAACCAAGAAAATGTAATGTAAGCCGACACGACAGCACTCAGACCACAGCAAATTAGCGACAGACACTTCCGCATCACAGACCGTGAACAGCGATCGTGGCATTTTCACAGCAGCCGATTAATGTAACAGACCATAAACGTATAATTTGGGAACATTTTTTTACTATTATGCAGAATTGCAGCAAATGTGCATAATGGAGTTCGTAAATGTACAGATTGACCAGAGGCCCATTTCAGAAAGCAGGTTCTTGCACTTTTAAAAAAATTATTATTATTATTTTTTAACATGACTAAATAGTTTATGTAATTTTTCTTATGTAGAAAATGTATCTTGATATAAGAATCTTTAGATATTTTGACTGGAAACAAGAAGACAAAAATAATAAGAAAAGCATTTTTAAAGTGCAGGTAGGCTATATTCATTCATCACTCATATTTTCATCATGCAGACACCATCAAAGTGACAAAAATGGCATGTTCTTTTACACAGGATACTCTTTTCTTTTTTTGCCATAGCCACATGCATATTTATGTGGTATTATAGTGGTAACATTATTAAATGGTAGTTTCCTATATAACATCGGGGATGCAGAGCACATAAGGCCGTGTGGCCCATAAGGGAAGTGTGCCTCACGCTCATGCGCTTTCTTAGAATTTTTTTGTGTTGTTTCTTGGGCACAAACCCATGAGAGCCATCAAAGAGAAGTATCATGGATTGCAGGTTAGTGGTGTAGAAATCAGTTTAAATGAAGCTGATCGTTCTATTGATAACATTTTTCTGCAACCTCAGTGTTATGTTCTGTAGCTGTGTCTCATTTCGAAAGGCTGACGTCTCCAGAGGTCGCATTCGAAGGCTGCATGCATCATCAAGGCTCTCATTTCAGAAAAGTAGTAGGACACTCCAAATACACTCCTTCAAATGCGCCCTTCTTTCACAGGAATTCGGAGTGTGCATCCTTCGCTGCTGCAGATAACCCACAATTCTTTGCGTCGCCATTAACAACCGTCATTTTTTTTGTTTTTTATATTATTTGAAAAAATGGCAACGCCGGCAGATATGCATGCAAGTGAAGATGTGGTGTTTCAATTTAAGTAGTTTCAAGCTTGTTTTTGTTTTTAAGCTGCATTACCTCAAATAGACAGTTGTGGTAAACAGGATTACAAGTGTTTAGTGATTTTTAAACATTGAGAACAGTACTTTGCTGTCAAGGCAAGAAACATTTCATAGTCATTTTCAAGTAATAAATCATTTTCATTTATATAACTGGTGTGAGAGCACGACGCTGTGAACTTGTTGGCATAGCAACGTGATGCATCCTGTCTGTGTGTCCTACGAAGGACGTCTCGTTTAATTCTGATTAAGTACACTCCGTATACCGCATCCTTTACAGGATGTGTCCTCCGGAGGACGCAGCCTTCGAAATTAAATTAAATGAAACACAGCCTGTGTTAGTGTTCATAGACTGCAATACTGGAGCAGTCCGCTAGAGGCTGTGTGGGAGAGAATTGTCTGCTGTTAAAAAAAGTGTCAGAGGAGAAGAGTAAAGAAAGTGTTGATAATGTTGTGAATGAGTCGTCCTCTCTCCTTGTTTATTTCTTTTTGTTACGAGTCCCAAACATTACACGCTGGAAGTAACCTAATAATTAGAATTTCCTTTAGGATTTCCAATGTGTTTGGATGCACTGATGACATGTATATTCCCATTATCGCACCTTTTTTTAATTTTATTTTTTTATGACTGTATGGACTGGAAGGATGCCAGATGAATCAGGGTATTCATGAGTACCGAAGACGTCACTTCCGCTATGCTCGCTGCCTTTTTTTGTGTCCGCCATAAATGCAAAAACACAGCACAATCTAGACAAGACGATTTGAGAGAAAAAAAAGGAAGAAAAAAAATCGATATTTTGAAAAAAACATCTGTTATTGGTTGTGCTCCTTATTTATTACCTCCAACTAAAACTGACAGTATATCCTTTGGACACGCTTCACAACTGCTTTGAGGAGATCCAGTGTCAGATGACTAATAATTTTTTTGCAATTAAACAAAAGCAAAAGTGTAATTCTGATTTTAGACCCCTCCAGGTCTGGTGTCTGTTCTCTTTCTGCCAGTGTTAAACCTCATGTAAGAAATCTTGGTGTAACATTGTTTCATCTCTAAATTTTGAGAAACAAATCAGTACTGTGGTAAAGGGCAGTTTCTTTCATCTGAGATCGGTTGTGAAAATAAAAGTTTCTGCCCCCGAAAGATTTGAAGACTGTAATCCACGCTCTCCTAACATTACGCCTGGATTACTATAATTCCTTATACTGTGGCCTGTCTCAAATTGTGATCTCTCGCTTGCAAATTGTCCAAAATACTACAGCGAAGCTTCTTACCGGCACAAAAAAGAGGGATCACATTTTTCCCATTTTTAGCGACTTTACATGGGCTTCCTGCAAATTTTAGAATCAATTTTAAAATAGCTGTTTGTGTTGCATCAAAATATATTAGTGACCTTAAAATTCCATACTTTCCCCAGAAAACACTTCTTTATAATCTTATAATCAGCTCCTCTTAACTGTCCCACATTGTAGCTGTAAAACTAAGGGTGGTTGAGCCTTCTCTGCTGCAGCACCAAAACTCTGGAACAGTCTGCCCTTAAATGTGAGGTCTGCTCACATCAGCTCAAATCAGCTCTTAAATCTTATTTGTTCCCTCTGGCTTTTGATTAAGATTAGTTTAAGGGAACAGTTTGGGGATGGCCCCTTCCTGTTCCAACATGACTGCACACCAGTGCACAAATCAAGGTCCATAAAGACATGGATGAGCAAGTTGTGTGCAAGGTCGTAAGGGATAAAACATAGTTCAAGACAAGTCAAAATGTATTTCTATAGCACATTAAAAAGCAACAGAGTTGAACAAAAAAAAAAAAAAAAAGCATTAAAGAAAAATATAAAAACATAAAACCAAATACAATCAGAAAACCACAAAGTTGGGAGCATGAAATTGTCCAAAATGTCTTGGTATGCTGAAGCATTGAGAGTTCTTTTCACTGGAACTAAGGGGCCAAGCCCAACCCCTGAAAAACAACGCCGCACCATAATCCACCAATCTTTACACTTGGCACAGTGCAGTCAGGCAAGTACTGTTCTCCTGGCAACCGCCAAACCCTGACTCGTCCATCGGATTGCAAGACTTAAGAGAACACGTCTCCACAGTCCAGTGGCGGCATACTTTACACCACTGCATCCGATGCTTTGCATTGCACTTGGTGATGTAAGGCTTGGATGCAGCTGCTTGGCCATGGAAACCCATTCCATGAAGCTCTCTACCCACTGTTCTTGAGTTAATCTGAAGGCCACACAAAGTTTGGAGGTCTGTAGCTATTGATTGAGGAAATTTCACGAATGGACTTATTGCACAGGCAGCAGCCTATTATGGTACCACAGCTGAATTCACTGAGCTCCTGAGAGCGACCCATTCTTTCACAAATGTTTGTAGAAGTAGTCTGCATACCTAGATGCTTGATTTTATACATCTGTGGCCTTGGAAGTGATTGGAACACCTGAATTCAATGATTTGGAGGGGTGTCCCAATACTTTTGGCATTATAGTGTATCTTGTACATAATCCATATACTGGTGAAACCAAAAATCTATTGCCTATCAAAAATAAAATTAAAATACAATACTATAAAATAAAATACCTAAATGCAAACAAGTCATTGCACTACATTAAGCTACATGTAAAGGAATAAAATGCATGTGCCATGGATAAATTAAATGGTCAATAAGGAAATATTTTAATTAAACTATAGCCTATTGTTGATGAAAATTAATATCAGAACAATACAAGTGCTAGTTATTACAAATAATGCATAAATATTTTTGAAAAAATATTAAACATTTTAATATCTTTAATATCTTTTATTTAAAGCTATAGACAGCTCAGAGGTTATCCATACATTTACATTGTTTCATTTGTCAGATGCTTTTTCTAAGCAACTTACAAACAAGGAAAAATACAACATAAGCAATTCATATAATTGAGGCAATAACATGAGAAGTGCTCCAATACAAAATTTCATATTTGTTCAGAGAAATAGGTAAGAGGAAAGATGAAAGTAAAAGAGACGCTGATTAAAGACCCTTGTTCAGAGTCCAGTCTCAAAGTTGCAGTCCTTTTGTATTGAAAAACAGGATTCAAATGGTGATAGTGAAATAGTTTTCCCATTAAGACACCTAATGCCAAATTTGAACAGTAACAGCACTGTCACTGTCACTAGCAAGAGAATGAATGAAAAAGCAGACCAAAAGAGTAATAGCATAATGTAATTTATTATTGGAGAAAAATAGATACAGACAGAGGTAAAGGCAGAGGAAAATGTTAATAAATAGCCACTACTGTTTGCTGGGAATTCTATGAAAATTTAAATCAATATGATTTTTAGAAAGATTTCATAATATATATTGCCATTAGTTAGTTATGCTTATAAAGTATGTCTACAAATACAGTGGCTACGCCTGTTAAAATGACAGGTTTTGAAAATAAAGGTGTCTTTTCCCACCTTTAAATTAAAATGGAAAGGAACAAAACTCATGTAACAAATATAACCTTTTAATGAAAATAAATTAAATAACAAAAAGATATAAGCAGAAGACATATACTGTATATATCTTGGGATGGTTGTTGTAACCCACAATTGCAAGTAAGGCCTAAGTGGGTAATAGCAGGAAGTTCTACAACTATTATAATTTGGGGCTCATATTTCATGTTGTTTCTTGCTCCAGAGCTGAAAAAAAAATAAAAAAATGTGTATATATATATATATATATATATATATATATATATATATATATATATATATATATATATATATATATATATATATATATATAGAGAGAGAGAGAGAGAGAGAGAGAGAGAGAGAGAGAGAGAGAGAGAGAGAGAGAGAAAATGTGAGAATGTTCAAATAATATGCTGTAATTTTAAATGACTGTTTCTGAATATGAAAAGTAAAAATAAATGTATGCATTTCTGTTAAACTCTAAGGAACTTACTTGAAGCAGGCAAATATTCACTTTGATGTGAAGTACTGGAGCCTAATCCTGAAAAATATTACCATAACTTTTTTTTTTTTTTGCCTCAGATGTAATAAACATTACATTGCATTACATGTTGCATTACATTACAACAACTACATTGCTTTTCTAAACACATTAAGAATAAAAACATTTACCAGCAGCACATGTCTTCTTCCTCCATATGATGAGTGCGGTTATGATGAGAACAGCCACACACATTAACACCAGCACAATGATAACTACAGACAGAGCAGAGGAACCAAAGTCAGCTTTTTCCAGATCCTCATCTGTGGTAAAAAAAAATAAGTAAAAAAACAAACAAGGAAATCAGTCAGAAAACAAATATTTAACCTTTTAAGATTTCTATTTTGACACATACACTCACCTAAAGGATTATTAGGAACACCTGTTAAATTTCTCATTAATGCAATTATCTAATCAACCAATCACATGGCAGTTGCTTCAATGCATTTAGGGGTGTGGTCCTGGTCAAGACAATCTCCTGAACTCCAAACTGAATGTCAGAATGGGAAAGAAAGGTGATTTAAGCAATTTTGAGCGTGGCATGGTTGTTGGTGCCAGACGGGCCGGTCTGAAATAACCACTCGTTACAACCGAGGTATGCAGCAAAGCATTTGTGAAGCCACAACATGCACAACCTTGAGGCGGATGGGCTACAACAGCAGAAGACCCCACCGGATACCACTCATCTCCACTACAAATAGGAAAAAGAGGCTACAATTTGCACAAGCTCACCAAAATTGGTCATTTGAGTCAGAATTTGGCATAAACAGAATGAGAACATGGATCCATCATGCCTTGTTACCACTGTGCAAGCTGGTGGTGGTGGCGTAATGGTGTGGGGGATGTTTTCTTGGCACACTTTAGGCCCCTTAGTGCCAATTGGGCAGCATTTAAATGCCACAGCCTACCTGAGCATTGTTTCTGACCATGTCCATCCCTTTATGACCACCATGTATCCATTCTCTGATGGCTACTTCCAGCAGGATAATGCACCATGTCACAAAGCTCGAATCATTTCAAATTGGTTTCTTGAACATGACAATGAGTTCACTGTACTAAAATGGCCCCCACAGTCACCAGATCTCAACCCAATAGAGCATCTTTGGAATGTGGTGGAACGGGAGCTTCGTACCCTGGATGTGCATCCCACAAATCTCCATCAACTGTAAGATGCTATCCTATCAATATGGGCCAACATTTCTAAAGAATGCTTTCAGCACCTTGTTGAATCAATGCCATGTAGAATTAAGGCAGTTCTGAAGGCGAAAGGGGGTCAAACACAATATTAGTACAGTGTTCCTAATAATCCTTTAGGTGAGTGTATGAAGAAACAACAGACTGGCACTGTTGTGTGAGATGCTTTGCTTTGTTTTGTTTCTAAACTTAAAGTGCCCCTATTATGGCATTTTATAGGTTCCTAATTTTGTTTTGGAGACCTACAATAGGTTAACATGCATCCAAAGTCAAAAAACACCATAATCTTCTTATAATACATTACACATCACCTCATTTGTCAAAGAGTCTAAAAATTATTAGTTTGACGATTCAGTCTCATTTCCACCAGCCTACATGCTCTGATTGGTCAGATGGCCCAGTCTGTTGTGATCAGTAATTTAGCCAACTATGAAAATGTGAAAAGGGTCTATTGTCCATGTATTTAAAATTGTTCTAATGATTGTTTTTTTTTTTTTTTTACCAAACGTAATGTCCAGTTTGTTGTCCAGATTGAGGTGCTTAATTGTGCAGTTGTATTGATGTCCTTCATGTAGTTCTTCTGCGCTGATCACCAAACTCTTCCTCATCTGGTAAGTTCCGTCTCCGTTGGGCAGAATCTCTCCTCCTGTGATCTGATCATCATCCACAGGCTGACCATCTCTAAACAGGGTCAGGTTAATGTGACGGGGGTAAAAACCAGTGGCCAGACAGCTGATCTGAAGCCCTTGAGAGTCTGGGAGTGTCTTCCTCATGAGTCTCACTCTGGGTTTCACTACAGAAAATAATGAGAAGTGTTATTGTTACACAAAGTGTCTTCTTAAGGATTCTGACTCTGGGTTTCACTTTAGAAAGAAATGTTAAAAATAGTGGATACTATTACTGTGACAATACTATTGGATTCAACGCATCAGCCATTTATGCATATGGTAATATGATTTATTTTAAAGCATCCCAAATATTTCGTCTTTACTGTCAGTCCTGCTTTTTTATTATTATTATTATTTACTTTATGGTCATATTCTCAGTGATATTTAAAAAAAATATTTAAATTTGGAATGAAAAATGTGACAGCATGTCAAGCTCCAATAAAGACAATATTGATCAGGCATAATATTATGACCACCTTCCTAATATTGTGTCGGTCCCCCCTTTTGCTGTCAAAACAGCCCTGACCCATCAAGGCATGGACTCCAAGGTATGGACTGGCTAGACCCCTGAAGGTGTGCTGTGGTATCTGGCACCAAGATGTTAGTAACCGATCCTTTAAGTCCTGTAAGTTGAGAGGTGGGGCCTCCATGGATCGGACTTGTTTGTTCAGCACATCCCACAGATGCTCGATTGGATTGTGATATGGGGAATTTGGAGGCCAAGTCAACACCTCAAACTCGTTGTTGTGCTCCTCAAAACATTCCTGAACCAATTTTGTTTTGTGATAGGGCGCATTATCCTGCTGAAAGAGGCCACAGCTAACAGGGAATACCGGTTCCATGAAAGGGTGTACATGGTCTGCAACAATGCTTAGGTCTACATGGATGGCAGGAACATTGGCTAAAGCATCACACTGCCTCCGCCGGCTTGCCTTCTTCCCATAGTGCATCCTAGCGCCATGTCTTCCCCAGGTAAGCGACGCACACGCACCCAGCCATCCACGTGAAGTAAAAGAAAATGTGATTCATCAGACCAGGCCACCTTCTTCCATTCCTCCGTGGTCCAGTTCTGATGCTCACATGCCCACTGTTGACACTTTCGGAGGTGGACAGGGGTCAGCATGGGCACCCTGACTGGTCTGCACAAACAAACTGTGCAGTGCACTGTGTATTCTGACATCTGCTATCAGAACCAGCATTAACTTCTTGAGCAATTTGAGCTACAGTAGTCATACAGTAGTACAGTAGTCAGTACAGTGGTCATTATGTTATGCCTGATCGATGTATATAACAACTCTTGTGCTATAATAAAAGTCTTGTGAAAAAATAGACTACGATAACATTGTATGAGGAACAAGTTATTCACTGAAACTCCTGCCCTTAACAATAGCTCTCATATCTCATTTGTCTGTATTGTACGGAAAAGAATAAAGTACTGAAACAATCTTATCAACTTCTCCTAGTATCCTAATTTTTAGGGGGAAACTATTATTTTAATAATACTAAAGGCCTGTTCACACCAAGCACGATAACTATAACGATAAGAGTTCTAAAAATCGTTCTAAATATAAACGAATAGCAGAGGTCGCACCATGTAGTTTATGTTAACGGCACAGACAACAAACTGCAGCGTGTGCTTAGAATAAACAAAACGATACAGTCCGTTGGTGTGGACGCTAATATAGTTATAGTTCTTGGTGTGAACAGGCCTTAAAGTGATACTTCACCCAAAAATCTAAATTACCCCATGATTTACTCACCCTCAAGCCATCCTAGGTGTATATGCCATTCTTCTTTCAGACCAATACAATCAGAGTTATATTAAAAATGTCCTAGCTCTTCCAAGCATTATAATGGCAGTGAATAGGGGTCTAGATTTTGAAGGCCAAAAAGTGCATCCATCCATCATAAAATTACTCCACACACCTTCAAAATCTAGTCCCCCATTCACTGACATTATAAAGCTTGGAAGAGCCAGGACATTCTGGCTTAAGGGTGAGTAAAGCATGGTATAATTTTAACTAACACTGAACTAAGTCTGACTCACCTTTTCGCATCACAGTGTTCTTTTCTTTTTCCAGGAATGTCCGCAAAGTTTTCATACAAACAGGATGATAAACATGTTCATACAGTAATTTCACTTGAAGCCATTCCACTTGACCCATGCCTTTTATTCTCATCCATGGTAAATTAATTTGCATAGTTCTATTTATCACATCAAAGGTGAACTCTTCAGTATTTTGTCCATTGAAAGCATCCCATGAAAGAAATAAACCTGGCTGATCATTGTCAAGCAATTCACATCCAACGCGTTTCTGATAAATATGTAAACCTTAAAATGGATGGGGAAAAATGTAAAAACATGACAATGACATAATACACATTGACACTTTTTTATGAACATAGAATAGAATATCCCAGCTAACAAAATTATGTTCTAGGAATGTGTTGCTAATGTCCCCGTTGTTATGAAAACATTATTTCTGAATGGTCTCAGAATATTAAAAATGTCCAGTTCAGTTTTCATTTTTTTTTTTCATTCTTGGTTATGCAAATGTTAAAGAAACGTTCTATTTTATCATTCAGCAAACATTATGAGAACATACTTATGAATGCACTCTGTCTGAACAATCAATAACTAAAAGTCTCAATTAAAAAATGTTAGATGAATGTCCAACTAAAGTGTTTCACAAAAAAAAAAAAATCCATGCACAATGTATAAATAATGTTTTTATGCAAAAATTTTGAGAACATTATTATAAGACCAGATAACTTTGAATGAACATTCTACTGGCATTACTGGAAGAATTTTTTTTTTTTTCATAACTTTGAGAGAACCTTGTCAGAACATTAGCCAAAGTTCTGAGAAAGTTCCTTGTTAGCTGGGATGTTGCTTCTTCAAATCATATAGTTATCTATTTATCAGAAGCTAAACTACTTGTCAGAAATCAGAGTATATTCTTACCTTTTTGTTTTTGAAATGACAAATATGCTGTAGTATAAACATATAAAGGTGATTGCTGGTAATACATAAATTTAGGCTTGGACTTACCATCTGTGCAATTTTGGTGGTCCTTAAGATAAAATGTTCGATCTTTCATGATGTCATAAATATCACTGAATACACGACCAGCATCGTCATCATTTGAATTTTGACTGCGGTGGACAGCTTTCCGTGATATTGAGTCATAATACATCACTTGCACATCATCTAACATCAGCACAACAGTGAACTCGGGAAACTGTGTCTGTCCAACAATATATGTGGCGAAAACCATCAGTGAGTGAGAACCTGTGGGAACATGGACAGGGATAACACTGCCAAATAAGACATCTTCTGACCGATTCTTAAAGTTTGCTATTCTATGAGGAATAGAGTGCTATAGTCAGGTTCCGGAGGTAAAAATTGTAACTTAGGCTAAATTGTGTTTAACAGCATGAATTCCTACATTACCCATGAGTCTGTACAGAAAACTGCACCAATCAGAAAGTCAAACAATGCAACACTGCCAAAATATCTTGTTAGCTCCACCCACTCCCATGAAACACTGCGAATGGCATAATTGAGTCGATTTCTTTCCCTCGCACTTCTTTCCCTCGCCAAAGCCGTTAAGTACACAGTCGTGTACTTTTGTCTGAGTTTCAAATACTTTTTTTTATTTCAAATCTAAGTTTGTAGCTTTCCTGTAGCTCAAACAATAAGAGTGTGGTGCTATCAACGCCAAGGTCATGGGTTCGATTCCCAGGGAATGCAAGAACTGACAAAAATGTAAAAATGTGTACCTTGAATACAATGTAAGTCGCTTTGGATAAAAGCGTCTGCCAAATGTAAGTTAGTAGTTTTGTGATTCACCTCACAACACTACTTTTTTTGATTGTTTTGGTTAATGACTTATAACTTTTTAACAAAGACTTTTTAAAAACTATAAGAAAAAAAAAAAAAGCGCTGATGCACTCTATTAGACCTGCTCATTTAGGGCCCCCAGTTCTCAGTTCTGTAATGTGAAAAAAAAAAAACTGATGAGAAAAATAAACCGTAATGAGAAAAATAAATGTATATTTTTTAAATAGCAGGGTAGGCCTAATTATAAATCATTGTAGTAGCCTATTTCTTGTACCTAATGTGCAAAGGACTTTCATTTAAATTTGAGTATCAGTGGTGGATGAGGTACACAAATTATGTATGCACCAGATGTCACTCTGCAACCGCAGAAAAAAGATGTCTTCACAACATAACACCATGCTCATGATAAGCCCAGGCCCGTTAGTAGAATTAATATAAGTCTATCAGAGTGTCTCACAATCACACCTTTGTGCCTTGTTGCAGACTCAATTGAGTATATACATTTTTATATGCATTTTGGCTTTTCTGTCCAGCATTTCTTTTATGCGATACCCTAAAACGTGCATAAAAATAAGTGGATGGAAACATAGCTATTGACCCATTTCATAAAGATATCACTTATTTCATTCCTGAATGAATCAGCCATTTTGAACAAATCTGTTGAATGATCGATTGAATGGAACAAATAATTTCCCCCAAAATTTCATATTTCTATATTATATATATATTTGATTTAAAACATTAATCTTATTGCATTACATTAAGCATTTGTAAACAGTCTGTGTTGATACTATAATAATAATAATAATAATACATTTTATTTGTACTGCACATTACATTTGGAACAAATCTCAAAGTGCTACAGTTAAGATCATTTAAAGAGGATAAAATACTAATAGATTTAATAGTTAAAAGTTGTAGCGAGATCGAGTCCCAGGGGAAATGGTGCGGGATTTATGCATGCGTTTAATCGTGTTACAATCAAACATGCATAAATCGGCACAGAGGGGAATTTGGATATTAACAGTTGATTATAATTGATTATAACAATTATTAATATCTAGGGCTTGATTCAACTTTTAGAAATTTCTTTGATTCTAGAATTGAGTTCAAAGGACGGATAATTGTCCACCAAATATTTCCCTTTTAATAACTCTTAAAACGACGTTTCTCTGGCCAGGAGAAATTTCTTTTAATTTGTAACAGGGTCGGTTCACCGTAAAAGTGACCTATGTATGAGCAAACCAAGCGCAATCACGTGTGAATATATATATTTTAATAAATCAACAAACAATAAACAAACATACACAAATTAACTGAAAGCAGAAAGGTGAGAGAGAGAGAGAGAGAGAGAGAGAGAGAGAGAGAGAGAGAGAGAGAGAGAGAGAGAGAGAGACAAGGAAACTGTGTTATTACCGACACAACCTATTGAGCACAAGCAAGAAATCAGTCCAACTTATTGGACTTTATAACGACAGCTTAAGGGATACTTGCATATGTTTCCTTGATCACGAATTCGTGCGTGTGTGGAAATTCCGCGATCCGGTCCGTGTTTCAATCTTGCAGGGTGGGTCCTTGGAGTCTGCGGGAAATTCAAATTCGGTTCCTTGTGTAGTAATGTCCCTTGGAAGATGGTGAAGAGAGGCGAAGGGCGAAGAGGGACGAAGAGCAGAGCAAGAAGAGGGGCGAAGAAGAGGGCAAGGAGAAGAGATGACAAGAAGAAGAGGCAGAGGAGCGTTTGTAGGCCTCCTTAAAGGGCCCTTACGGGGCACACCTCTTTTGTCGGAACAGCCAATCAGAGCGAAGGAACTCAGAAGCGGGAAATCTTCCTTTGTCTTCGAGTCTCGCCTCATTAACATGTTTATGGCTTTCTTAGATAAGCAGAATTCGGGGTTTTGGTATGCAGACTTTGGGGTTTTGGCATAAAAGAAAGAGTTTGATGCATCATAGTACCACACAACACACCTAGCCGGCCTACAAATTGCGAGACAAAGATTTCGAGACCAAGCATGGGGAGTTTAACTTAAGAGTTAAAGGAACGGCGAGGATTGACGTCATTCTTCCTTAAGCATTCACTGGCTATAAGTTTCTAACCTATCAAACACATCTAAAATGGTTATAACAAAAAGCATGCATACATATAGGGAACACGGCACATCTAAAATGAAAAATAATTAAGTTAAAAGTCATATAATCTATTCGGATGTCCTTTGGTATGTGTGAGGGTGGGGGCTGTTATTTAGTCTCTGGTGGCCTGCACGAAGCTGGTTTGTGGTCCATTGATCATTTATGAGCACCGTCCATACGCTACATATCCCCCCTTTGGCCGACGAAGTTCGTGTTTGAACATCGTTGGACATTAGTTCCGATAGTCGAATGGCAGGTGTCTTATGATGGGCGTTGAATCTCTGTGGCAGGCCGAACCTAGAGAAGATGTGGTTCTTCAGGGGGTCTGCCGTGGTTTGGGCAGTGTCATTGGGTGCTGGCCGACACTCCACCCACTTGGTGAATTGTTGAGTTTATGGTCTTTTCAACGGCAGTCTTTTGCTTGGTGTAAGCTTTATGGGCGAGGTCCCGCAGCTGTCGGATGGACATGCTGCGGGGACAGGCCAGAACTTCTAGCTGGTGACTCAATGTGTGATGCAGATTTCGGAGAAACAAAGTTTTGAAGTTAAAGTCCTCCTCCATCCCAGGCACGTTACGTGCTCCGAAGTAGGTCTGTCGCAGCCGATTATAGTATGCTTGCGGGGTTTCTGCTCGGCCCTGCTTAAAGTCCATAGCAGCAATGAGCAGAAAAACTCTTTGATCGAAGCCTGTCGCAGCTGCTGGTAGTCTGTTTTGACAGTTTGTGGTTGTCGGTCCAAGAAGCTACGTACATCTCGGCTTGATGTGATTCTGAGCAAATACAATCTGTCCCATGTTGTCACATTGTCCACAGTTTGTGAAAGAAAGTCTATGTCCTGCAGATACGCGTGCACGTCGTGTCCTTCTGCGGGGCTTGGGTTGAATGTGGGAATGTTTCTGGCCAGCTTGTCGAGTTCTTTGTGAGCGTTGCCGTGCCTGGCGGCCAGAATCTCTTGGGAAGGTCCCCACCCCTTCGCTGCTGAACGGGGTTCTGGGAAGCTGGCTGGTGACATTTTAAACCGTGGACTATCACAACCCTCCGGAACAAGGAACTCTTGACTCGGAGGTCTTGACCTACTGATCAGGGGAAACTCTGTGTCGTGGGTTTCCCCTTGCTGCTTGCTGTGCAGCGTGTAGGCATGTTTGAGTTCTCTGTTAGCATTGTCAAGTTCGTTTCTCAAATAGTCTTTTCCATTTGTTAGAGCAAGAATCTCGTTTCTGGCCGCTTGCAGGTGTTTTTCGCAAGCTCTGGCCTTAGCATCCTTCTCTTTTAGTTAATTTCCAGCTCTGACCAGGAGAGCTTCGCCTCGTTGGAGTTTGTCATTTAAATCCTCTATGTGTTCTTTCTCCACTTGCTCTCGTTGCTCAGTGTCGGCACAAAGTTCTGTCAGTGCATCTTGGAGTCTCTCGACTTCATCCTGTAGCTCTGTGTCAGTCTCATCCGCTCCGCGGCGCTGTTCCTGAGTCTCGACGAGTAGCTGGTCTAGACGAGTCTGGATGTCGGCCTGGTTCCTCCAAGCCTCCTCAGCTTGAAGTTTGAGCGCTGTTGTCTCCTGCTCCAACTGGACGTTGTTATTCTCGTTGAGCCGTGTCTGGACGATCAGATTGTGGGCGAGCCTCCCGATGATCTTGGCCCACTCTTTGTGATTGTAGCTCTGCGTGGGATCATAGCTTGTCAGCCTGTTCAGATCGTCGTCCAGCTGTTCTCGCTGTAGGTCGCTGGTGACTCTGGACAGGAACTCGTGGGTCAGAGCAGACAGCCAGGTCTCGAGGTTGTCCCAGTGGGCAGCAGGGCTGGATGAACGGGACATCTTGGTGTACTGTTGACGAGAGAACGCAGCACAAAAGAAACACAATGCAAGTCCTTGCCGAATTGAGAGCTAAGGTTGTTTTTTGTTTTGTTTTTAAAATACCAATTTGGGCTAACAGTATAGGCTGTTAGTGAGCTACGGTCCAGATACTTAATATCTTTGGCTGTGAATATTGGTGAGGGCCAAGCCTAAATAAAGATTTTGACAGCGGCAGCCTATTGGGTCGTGTGATGACTCTGGCGGCTGGGTTCTAATCTAATATTTAGCTTTCCTTGCTGGCTCTCACAGGTTCTGTCGGTATGTGAACTAAAAGAAACACAACACGATGGTGAGACACATAGGGTAGGATAAAACAAACAAAAATATTAAAGGGGAAGGGTAAAACAAGAATAAGTGAAATAAAATGAAAATTAATAAAATAAAATGCAAGGATTGAAAATTAATAAAAATAATAAATCAAAATAAAGTGGATTAAAATAAAATTAAAAATCAAAACAAAGTAACAGGAGGTGGTAAGAGGGGAGGAGAAACTCTAAGCTTGTTTTCGCCACTAGGTGTTATTACAGGCCTGACAGAGCGGTGGCGCTGTCGAGTAATAACCTCTAGTGAGACTTTGTGCTTAGAGTGTAAGGTCCCAAAGGCACTCAATGTTAATTTAAAAATGTTGAATTTAAACTCAGTTTAAACCAAATTTCAAATAACCAGGTGCTAGGGTGCTAGAATAATTTTGGGAATTTGCTGTTACAGTAAATAGGCACTTAAAGCAGAAATAACACTTTCAAAGGTAAATCATGGGAGGAAAGATCTGAGCATGACCTCCAGGGGACGTGTTAATCATTGAGTGCCTGTGGTGACACAGATACAACTTTATTTGAATTTAAGTTAAATTTGTTTAACATAAATTCAAATAAGTGTGAAGAGTCGTAGAGACAGAGAGTGTCAAATAACAGTAACAGTGAGGAGAATTACAGTTCTGAGCAGAACTACACAGCAAAAGGGGAAGGTAGAATTAACCTTCAAAGAAAAGCAGCAGAAGGGAAGCAGAACTACGAATAATGTCCACGAGATGGCGTTATCGAGTTCGCTGCGGAGATGACGTAGGGAGGAGGGACTGCGTCCGCCTTGTCAGAGAGGCAGTACCACTCCCAGCGCTTCGTGATTTAAATTTTGGGTGTGTTCACTGGTTCAGTGAAGCTACAAATTAATCACGCATACAATAAATCTCTCTCTATCTATATAACTTTAGTTTCTCTTTCGATCGGAGGATCAAGGGAGTGCCTGGCATGAACCTTTCACTACCATTAAAGCACAACAAATATACAAACAGGATTTCTTCACTGCCGCTTTTAGAGGTTAAGCTGGATCAGAGCTTATACCTGGCTCCTGGCTAAATCAAACAATAGGGTCGCGGCGCGACTTTTTTTGTCTGATTTGCCTTGGGTGCACGTGGTTAATTACGTCACGGGGACTCAAAACGGAGCGAAATACGCTTAGTTTACAGCATCGGGCATACGCGATGAATGACTAGCGCAACAATAAAAGGCCTTTAAAGGGTGATCGGAGGAAACTCGCCCGGATCACGCTACCCACTGCGGACTTATTCGTCCTTACAGGGATTTAAACAAATATTAAAATGGTCTGCAACGAAATTTCTTCGTCTTTACAGAAGCGACTTTAATATTGTGACTGCAGTTTAACGGATTTACTTGTTAACAAAGGCTAAATGATAGACAAATAGTCGTGTTAACACACCGAGCTCAGGAATATGAGCTCATTTAGTTTAGGCGAGTGCGTTTTGCTCGCGACACGCGTGTGAAAACAAAACACATACACACACACTTAGATCGAACTGAGTTTGCTCAACATAGGTTTAAAACGATGGCCGCATAACTCCACCATTAAATGTAGCGAGATCGAGTCCCAGGGGAAATGGTGCGGGATTTATGCATGCGTTTAATCGTGTTACGATCAAACATGCATAAATCGGCACAGAGGGGAATTTCAAATTTCAAAGTCATAAGTTCTCCTAAAAAGAAATGTTTTTAGTTTTTTTTTAAAAGTCTCAATAGTTTGAGGTGCCCT
Organism: Paracanthobrama guichenoti; assembly: GCA_018749465.1. Classification (NCBI taxonomy): domain Eukaryota; kingdom Metazoa; phylum Chordata; class Actinopteri; order Cypriniformes; family Gobionidae; genus Paracanthobrama; species Paracanthobrama guichenoti. The sequence goes on from CM031950.1 coordinate 23,263,391, forward strand.
CAGATGGTCGGGGAGGGCATTCCAAATCCGAGGAGCGGCGGAACAGAAAGCCCGATCACCCATAGTGGTGGGTTAGAAGGGAGACCTTATATTCAATCCTGGAGGAAACAGGAAGCCAGTGAAGTGAATGGAGAATGGGTGTGATGTGATCGTATTTTTGAACTCTCATCAGGATCCTAGCAGCACTATTCTGAACATACTGCAGTCTCTGCAAGCTTTTGTTAGGGTTCCCGATGAGACGTGCGTTACAGTAATCCAGTCTGGAGGAGACAAAGGCATGGATCAGTGGAGTTTTGCAATATTTCTGAGATGGTAGAAAGATGTCTTGCAAAGGTTTTTGATATGGGCTTCGAAGCTGAGTTGTGGATCAAATCTTACACCAAGATTGGTGACAATTGTGGAGAGGGGAATGTCATGATCAGAGATAGTTACACCAGTTATGGAGGAAGACTGGGTTTGATGTGGTGTGCCAACAAGAATTGCTTCAGTTTTAGAGCTGTTTAACTGGAGGAAGTTGTGCTTCATCCACACCCTTATCTCCTCCAGACAGGCAGTGAGTGTTGAAGATGGAGATGATGTTGGTGAAATTGCAGAGGTGTGTGTTTCTGATTTCATGTACAGTTGTGTGTCATCAGCATAGCAGTGAAATGAGACTCCATAGCGGCTAATGACATGGCCGAGGGGGATGATGTAAATTATGAAGAGAATGGGGCCAAGGACTGACCCCTGAGGGACCCCGCAGGTAACTGTGGGGTAACTACACTCACCTAAAGGATTATTAGGAACACCATACTAATACTGTGTTTGACCCCCTTTCGCCTTCAGAACTGCCTTAATTCTACGTGGCATTTATTCAACAAGGTGCTGAAAGCATTCTTTAGAAATGTTGGCCCATATTGATAGGATAGCATCTTGCAGTTGATGGAGATTTGTGGGATGCACATCCAGGGCACGAAGCTCCCGTTCCACCACATCCCAAAGATGCTCTATTGGGTTGAGATCTGGTGACTGTGGGGGCCATTTTAGTACAGTGAACTCATTGTCATGTTCAAGAAACCAATTTGAAATGATTGGAGCTTTGTGACATGGTGCATTATCCTGCTGGAAGTAGCCATCAGAGAATGGGTAGATGGTGGTCATAAAGGGATGGACATGGTCAGAAACAATGCTCAGGTAGGCTGTGGCATTTAAACGATGCCCAATTGGCACTAAGGGGCCTAAAGTGTGCCAAGAAAACATCCCCCACACCATTACACCACCACCCTGCACAGTGGTAACAAGGCATGATGGATCCATGTTCTCATTCTAAAAGACTCTACCATCTGAATGTCTCAACAGAAATCGAGACTCATCAGACCAGGCAACATTTTTCCAGTCTTCAACTGTCCAATTTTGGTGAGCTCGTGCAAATTGTAGCCTCTTTTTCCTATTTGTAGTGGACATGAGTGGTACCAGGTGGGGTCTTCTGCTGTTGTAGCCCATCCGCCTCAAGGCTGTGCGTGTTGTGGCTTCACAAATGCTTTGCTGCATACCTCGGTTGTAACGAGTGGTTATTTCAGTCAAAGTTGCTCTTCTATCAGCTTGAATCAGTCGGCCCATTCCCCTCTGACCTCTAGCATCAACAAGGCATTTTCACCCACAGGACTGCCGCATACTGGATGTTTTTCCCTTTTCACATCATTCTTTGTAAACCCTAGAAATGGTTGTGCGTGAAAATCCCAGTAACTGAGCAGATTGTGAAATACTCAGACCGGCCCGTCTGGCACCAACAACCATGTCACGCTCAAAATTGCTTAAATCACCCTTCTTTCCCATTCTGACATTCAGTTTGGAGTTCAGGAGATTGTCTTGACCAGGACCACACCCCTAAATGCATTGAAGGAACTGCCATGTGATTGGTTTATTAGATAATTGCATTAATGAGAAATTGAACAGGTGTTCCTAATAATCCTTTAGGTCAGTGTATATTATACTATATTGATAATACTATACCCTAAATACTAAAAACCACTAGAAAGAGGCACCATAAAGACAGTCTACATAACTTATGTGTTACAAGTTCAACTTTGATTGCTATTAAATTGTCCCTGTATGCAAAAGATTCTTCAAAATTGTATTTGCAATGTACACCAGGAAAAACTAGACAAATTACAACAAAGTCAGACTCATTTATTAATTGTGATAAGCACAAAATACTTTTTATTTCTAAGTTAGTTTTTACATTAGTATTTATATTTAAAAGCTAGTAAGTGGTGTTAAAAATTACTTTGTGCAAAATGAGCCAGTGTGTTATCTGTGGTGTGTTGCGGACTGGGTACCATGGGCTACTCTGTGCCAGAAAGTCCAGGGCCACTTTTTAGTCCCAGTCTGCCCCTGGTTCTATTTTTCCACCAGATTGAGGAAGTTATGTGCAAAATCTGGGTTTATAGCCCATGTGTCTGCTGTACCTGTGCTAGAAAGGGAGTAAACATCACATGCCACCCATGTTGTCAGAGTCGCACTCAGAGTTACTTCCCTCTCTCTCTGCCTTATGTTCTTAAATGAATTGTTAATTTAATGAGTACAGACATAATACATAACAAAATTATATGGCCCAGTTTCACAGACAATGCTTAGATTGAGCCAAGATTATAAGATTTAGTTCAATTGGGTTATTTAAATAGCTTTTATAAATGTACCGTAGAAGAAAAAATATAGATATAGAAGATATATATATATATATCACATTACTGATGTGCATCTTGAGACAAAACAATGGCACTGGCATATTTTAAGATTAAGAAATGTCAGGGCAAGTTGCTTTCAGTTCAGACAGCTCAAACATATATATATATATAAACCCTAATAGAATTCAGATTAAATACAACATGCCGATGTGCACATCATGATCACAAGCAAAAGAATAGATGTGAACAGACTTACCTGTTTTAACAGCTGTCAAATAAGACAAAAGAAACACAAGAGTCTGCATTCTGTCCATAAATGAATCTCCGCACTTTAGATCATGTAGATTTTCTATGTTCTCATTGCTGAAGGTTACAGCCTTAACTAAAAAAAATCTACTAATGTTTAGAATTCTTTGCTGGCTTTGCCGGTCTTTCCAGTTTTGGTTTAAAAAAAAAAAAAAAAAAGAAGAAGAAGTGAGATGCTATCTGCTAAGTTAAAGCATTATTTAGCTGGTTATCTTTAATCCTTTTGTATTATTGTAATGCAGATAATATACTCGAATAACATGGTGACATTAATACAATGCTGAGTTTTTTTGTTTTGGTTGAGACTGTCATCTCAATATAAGGGGCCCTATTTTAATGATCTGAGTGCATGGTCTGAAGCACAGCACATGGCGCAGGTGCACTTAGGGTGTGTCCGAATACACTTTTGTTAGTTTAGTGAAGGAAAAAATGGTGCATGAACATGAACAAAAACAGTTACATTAGCCTAAATAATGCTTCACATAACTAAAACTGTGATAATAACAGCACTTACTCTGAATAAACATTTCTAATCTGACTGTGAAGAACCTGGAAACTGCTTGTTGTGTGACATCATGAAAAATTCATCTCACCAATGACCATATTTAGACTTCCTCCTTCAGCTGCGGTCATTGGGCAGAATTCCAATATTTCCAGCCAGCATTTCAAGTGAAACTGGAAGTAAAACAACAACAACAACAACAACAACAATAACAACAACACAAAACAAACAAACAAACAAAAAACATCTTGTTTACGCGAATAGGCCTGTGATCATCTCATTATTAATTATCAAACTAATTATACTTATTCATCTTTAAAGGACACAAAAAAGGACAGCAAGTCTGACAAGATCAGCTAACACAAGTACGTGATTGTTATGTAACGTAATCTGCCGACTAAACTTTCGTTGTGGTTACGTAACTAGGTACGTTGTGGCAACTGGAAAAGTTGTGGACAATGTAACTGTTGCCAGTTAGTTACTGCAACGTCAATCAATCTTTTTGTGTTGGGAGTTGATGGAAAACCCACCGCCTGTAGCCACAATCTAGCCCTGTCAGCATCACGGGGGAACCAGTGCAAACCTGTCAAATTCTTACACTGACCAAACAAACACTTGCAACCCATACTGAATTCAGAGCCAGACTGGCATCAACACAAAACAAATTGAAACTATTCATTGACAGGCAGAGTAAGGTTAGTATGGTGTTTTTAGAGCTTTGCGATATGGCAAAAAAATTAAAAAAAATTTTTTTTTTAAATGTTTAACTAGTCAAGTTAGAAACGTAACTAATATGATTCAGGTAATTCTCTTTATTAACCATCTGGTTCAAGTGCACCACACCTGAAGTGGTCATGGCTTATGTGTTAAATGCAGAAAATAAGCATGAAATATGAAGGCAAATATTGTAGAAACGTATCTTATATACTCAGAAATAATATAAAATAAGAAAAATACTTATATTTAAAATATTTCTTAGCCAAAAAGTAATAGCAATAAATAACACCAGTAATAGGCTATGACCGTTTTTTTTTTTTTTTTTTTTTTTTTTTTTTAATGCTTGTCAATCACTTGTTATGCTATATTATCAATATTGGATTAAATCTTTTTGTCAACTTGTTTTCTGTCAATTAGGACAGGTTTTGTGGTGTGCTTTAGTTAAACACAAAACACAAAAATGAATACGACAGAAATTTGTGACATTTTGTCAGTTAATATATATTCTGAATCTAAAATATCAAATACTATCAAAGAAACTAGATGTTACTGAACACCTACACAAAAGTGTTAGTCTTTCAATTCATTACCATCCATTCAAAAGAGGAATATTTAGGAATAATTTTGTACTTTAATGTAAACATGGGCTATATGTTGTCAGGAAATGGTGTCTGTCCTACTATATATACGTTATAAATGCCTTAAGTGAGTGAGACCCTGTGGATATACAAGGAACATGCAACATGTGTACATGAGACATTTTCTATACTAACTACAAATTTTATATGTATAAAATAGCTACTTGTGTAGGTGAGCAGCACAGTGCCCAGCTGTCTGAGAAGTAAAAACCGTGTCTTGTCTTATCATATCCGTAAAAGAGAAAAGTAGCCGCGGCTCTGCGGGTATAGTGGGAGTAGTGGTCGTTACAAGAGAAACCATGGCCATGCAAAACAGCAAGCGTCCAGGGGATCAACGGTTGTAAAAAACGCAGAACAGAGTAGAGTATACCATCAAAAAAGGAAAGTGACAGAGTTTGTTGGGGGGTGATATCTTTATTTGTTGTTGTAGCGCTATGCTGGAATTGATTTTCAAGGCAGGAGCATGCAAGTTATAAACCTAATGGGCAGCTAAAATCCCTTTATGACCACATGTACCCATCTTCTGATGACTAGCAGGATAACGCACCACGTCACAAAGCTAAACTCATCTCAAACTGGTTTCTTGAACATGACAATGAGTTCACTATATTCAAATGGCCCCCACAGTCACCAGATCTCAATCCAATAGAGCAGCAACTGCTGTCTGATATCGTGTCAATATGGACCAAAATCTCTCAGGAATTTTTCCAGCACAATTGTTGAATCTATGCCATGAAGAAATAAGGCAGTTCTGAAGGCAAATAGGGGTCCAACCTGGTAATAGCAAGATGTACCCAAAAAAGTGGCCCATGAATGTAAATGACTGGATTGCTCATGAAGTCATAATAAGTGAAGCCACCACACCACCATATTGGTATTCCTGCTCATTCTACTGCACTGTTCCGGACGATGTACTTGTACACATTTTTGGAAAAGGGCTTTTTGTAGACCAAATCTTGTATTTTATAAAGAAAATAGTTTTAATATTGCATATTTTTCATATTTTAATTTTATGGGAGTAATGAAAAGCAATTTGTGGGGTGCCTTTAGGCCTGTTGTACCCTCGTGTTCTCATGAGTTTCACTTTCATAGAGCTTAAGCATATCGATCAGATTTTTTTGGGTCGCTACTTTCGGCTTACTGTATATTTTTAGAGTAGGCTGCTATTCCAATGTAAAGCTTAACAAACCTTTAAAAATGACATAATTGCGCATTAGATAAATAATGTCCTCTTAACTGCTTTGGCGACTACAAGGCATGTCAACAAATACACAAAATACAGCATTCTCATCATCACTAAGCTACTTCTCTCTCTCTAAGCTACGCTCTACTCTCTCATTATTTTCTCCAGACTCTTGCAGTTTTTTAGTTTTTTCCACCTGTTGTTAAAGTATGATGAAACCGGATATGCTTGTTTGACAAGCTCATATTTTGAACAGGTGTTTGACTGGCATTGACTTAAAAAGAAAGACAACTCCTTTATTTCATGATGTTTAGGGTTTTGTTTTTTGCTTATGTTATCCAGCAGTACCATCTAGTGGTCATCAAACAAGTTAACATACAATAAGTAGCTACAGTCAAACTTCCTTTTGCTTTGTTCTGTCATGCAGCACTGCTCAGGACATACTTCCCATAGAAACTATTATGTCACTGAATGACTATGCAACCAATTGGATTCTTAAAGAGAAGGTTGTGCTGTTTCTCATGAAATGCTGCTGACAAACTATTTGAGCGGCATATTCTGCTACACCCTCTTACTGTTCACTGCCTTAATGAAATGGAAGGATTCTTAAGAATTATAGTCATCGCTGTCTTTGTCCTTTACATTAACGCCCAAAGTAAGTATAAAACCATTATCATAAATAACCTTTGCTCCTCATTTACTAGCACACGTCATATCAGCTGGGAGTCAACACATTAGATGCTCGGAACTTCTGCAGACACTCAGCAGCACTTAAGAGTGAACAGGCTGCATATCAGCTTATAAAAGACATTGAAACCTTTCATAAAATCTTCAGAGACACTAAAGACAACCAGTTCAACGGCAATGTAAACAACGGTTTTATTGATTGATCAAAGAGAGATCATTTCTCCTCTGCGGTTTGTTTTATAATTGCACCTTTTTTTGTAAAGGTTTTATAAATGAATCCATGTTTTACAGTATTGTTCAAAATAATAGCAGTATAAATGTGACTACCCGGAATAATCAAGGTTTTTAGTATATTTTTTATTGCTACGTGGCAAACAAGTTACCAGTAGGTGCAGTAGATTCTCAGAAAACAAACAAGACCCAGCATTCATGATATGCACGCTCTTAAGGCTGTGTAATTGGGCAATTAGTTGAATTAGTTGAAAGGGGTGTGTTCAAAAAAATAGCAGTGTGGCGTTCAATCACTGAGGTCATCAATTTTGTGAAGAAACAGGTGTGAATCAGGTGGCCCCTATTTAAGGATAAAGCCAGCACTTGCTAAACATGCATTTGAAAGCCTGAGGAAAATGGGACATTCAAGACATTGTTCAGAAGAACAGTGTACTTTGATTAAAAAGTTGATTGGAGAGGGGAAAACCTATAAAGAGGTGCAAAAACTTATAGGCTGTTCAGCTAAAATGATCCCCAGTGCCTTAAAATGGAGAGCAAAACCAGAGAAACGTGCAAGAAAACGGAAGACAACCATCAAAATGGATCGAAGAATAACCAGAATGGCAAAGGCTCAGCCAATGATCACCTTCAGGATGATCAAAGACAGTCTGGAATTACCTGTAAGTACTGTGACAGTTAGAAGATGTCTGTGTGAAGCTAATCTATTTTCAAGAATCCCCCTCAAAGTCCCCCTGTTAAAAAAAAAGGCATGTGCAGAAGAATTTGCCAAAGAACACATCAACTGGCCTAAAGAGGAATGGAGGAACATTTTGTGGACTGATGAGAGTAAAATTGTTCTTTTTGGGTCCAAGGGCCACAGGCAGTTTGTGAGACGACCCCCAAACTCTGAATTCAAGCCACAGTACACAGTGAAGCATGGTGGTGCAAGCATCATGATATGGGCATGTTTGTTGGGCCTATTTATCGCATACCAGGGATCATGGATCAGTTTGCATATGTTAAAATACTTGAAGAGGTCATGTTGCCCTATGCTGAAGAGGACATGCCCTTGAAATGGTTATTTCAACAAGACAATGACCCCAAACACACTAGTAAACGAGCAAAGTCTTGGTTCCAAGCCAACAAAATTAATGTTATGGAGTGGCCAGCCCAATCTCCGGACCTTAATCCAATCGAGAACTTGTGGGGTGATATCAAAAATGCTGTTTCTGAAGCAAAACCAAGAAATGTGAATGAATTGTGGAATGTAGTTAAAGAATCATGGAGTGGAATAACAGCTGAGAGGTGCCACAAGTTGATTGACTCCATGCCACACAGATGTGAAGCAGTTTTAAAAAACTGTGGTCATACAACTAAATATTAGTTTAGTGATTCACAGGATTTGCTAAATCCTAGAAACAGAAATGTTTGTACAAAAGTTTTGAGTTTGTACAGTCAAAGGCAGACACTGCTACTTTTTTTTTTTTAACACACCCCTTTCAATAAAATAAAAAATATACTAAAAACCTTGATTAATCTGGTTAGTCACATTGTACTGCTATTATTTTGAACAATACTGCATGTTGAGTCATCATCTGTCTACAACCTAGATCTCTGTGAAGATAAATGGACAAATATGGATGATCTCGATTGGATATTTAGATCATGGATAAAAAGTACAGTGGCTCTATTCTACTTTTATACGCACCACCAATGACAGCTGAAGAAATTTCAACGAGATTTCAGTGAATCAGGGGAATATAACAAGGTTTATTATACAACATTTCACAAACAGCACAACAAGTAAATCAATGGCAAAGTAAAAATAAATAAATAAACGCACACGTACCCAATCATATCCAATGGAAATAGCTCTGCAAATAAGTGCACACTCAATCACAAATAAAACATTTCACTCCAAAGCAAAAGTAAAATCAAATCAAACCACTACAAATTGCTCCCTCCCACCTTAACAGAGTAAACCATATACAAGAAAATGGGAACCCCACTGTTGTCTGTAGGTCAAAAACAAAACCCAAACAAAAACCACTTTGCCACTACACCAGCCAATATTAATCATCTCTTCAGATACTCATTTAGCCATCATTGCTTCCAACAAAAGTAAACCGCAATCATGCATCATCTGTAAGAAAGCAAAGAAAATATAAATCATGATTGCCCTATAAAAGATTTACAAGAATTAAAACACTTAAAACCATTAAACATAAAACACACAAATTACAATATAAAAAGCTTAAAACCAAATCCCGTTCAGTAAATTCAATTGATAAAAGCACCTGTGTTCTTAAATATATCTGCTTAATTCTCTGAGGCACCAGTCAACACAACTCCCCTAAGGACACTAAAACAAAGCAACTACAACTAGATAAACTCACTATATTAATCATAAATCACAACCATTACCTTCACAATTCAGTTGATCACGCCTCTTGTGGTCTGATTGGTTTGAACAACTATCCAATTGCGTACAGAGTCATTTGAATTCTGCCCGTTGATCAGGCCTCTTGTGGTCTGATTGGTTGAACGACTATCCAATTGCGTACAGAGTCATTTGAACTATGCTGGTTGATCACGCCTCTTGTGGTCTGATTGGTTGAACGACTATCCAATTGCGTACAGAGTCATTTGAATTCTGCCCGTTCATCATGCCTCTTGTGGTCTGATTGGTTGAACGACTATCCAATTGCGTACGGAGTCATTTGAACTATGCTGGTTGATCACGCCTCTTGTGGTCTGATTGGTTGAACGACTATCCAATTGCGTACAGAGTCATTTGAACTATGCTGGTTGATCACGCCTCTTGTGGTCTGATTGGTTGAACGACTATCCAATTGCGTACAGAGTCATTTGAATTCTGCCCGTTCATCATGCCTCTTGTGGTCTGATTGGTTGAACGACTATCCAATTGCGTTCAGAGTCATTTGAATTCTGCCTGTTGATCACGCCTCTTGTGGTCTGATTGGTTGAAGGACTATCCAATTGTGTAGAGTCATTTGAATTCTGCCCGTTGCTCACGCCTCTTGTGGTCTGATTGGTTGAAGGACTATCCAATTGCGTACAGAGTCATTTGAACTATGCTGATTGATCACGCCTCTTGTGCAGTAGAAAATACAGAGCAGACTCCCCAGACCAATGTTCAGTCTTAAAAGATTGATCTTGGTCTGGTGATAGCCAGACAAAAGGTTCACTTGAGATGAGCAAAATCTGCACAGAACCGATCACCGGTGATCACCGCGAGATGCATGCCGATTAGAAAAAACTCTGATATCATGTTTTTATGTGTATAAATTATATGTGAATATTCCCAAACTCTCGGACAGTGCGATCTCTCTGTGGGTTACATATATATATATATATATATATATATATATATATATATATATATATATATATATATATATATATATATATATATAACATGTATGCAATTAAAGTAAAAATTATTGATTTTATTGTTTATCTATTGATTTTTATTGTCTTTCGAATGGAAATAAATAACAAAAACTTTGGATGTCTTGTTTATGATATTTATTTTTATATAAAAGTAACAGAACTTCATCCAGTTTATCAGCAACACACGTGCATGAGTGTGAATCCCGCGATTTCCGCCTTTGATCTCGCAGGTGTCGGATCCACTACGAGAAGAGAAAACTGTCCGTCTTGCCTGCACTTTTTTCACTCCTCCCCTCACTGCACCTAGTCTCGGCTGAATTTCAGGCGAGGCGAGGCGCATCTCAAACAAGCCTAAAGTTTTCCCTACTACGTAAGAGTAGGGAAACCCCACCCATGACTGTTGATGATCTGCCCTTAGCATAGACACCCCTGAGTGAGAAGCACATAGACTGCCATTTCTGTTTACTTGCTGTATTAGCTAGCTAGAGTATTACAATGTCTGTGCCAAAAAAAACATTATAAATATTCCAAACGAACATACTATTCCCCATAGACTCCTGGCATCCGAGTCACTGAGGGACACTGTGGTTAATTTCATTTTTGAAGGAAATGTTACGCATGACTACTTCACCGGCGAGGGTCAGTACAATTCTCAATTTGCAAAATGTTGTTTCTGAAGGATGGGTCATTGTATATTGTATACTTTTACTCAAGTAAACGTAATTAAAATTTTATAGTAAGAAAGTACTTTATTTTTAATGTAATTAAGTATTAAAGGTAAAAAAAAAAAAAAAAGACCAACTTTTATTTATGAAATGTAGTGCAGTAAAAATTATGACATTATATATTATGCTTTGGAATGTAGTGAAGTAAAAGTTTTCCAAAGAAAAACACTGATAAAATACATTCTCGAAAAATTTACTTGAGTAGAAAGTAAAAATACTTCACTACTGTCCACCTCTGGTCAATATCAACTCGGACTTCATATCCAGAACAAGTAAGGATGGCACTTCATATTTTGTGAATGTTTGCAAATTTCCTTTCTGAATGAGCTTTCTAGGCTGCACTCCACAATGTCATTCACTGTCAATCACTGCCCTTACGAAAATGAACCATGGTTTTACTACAAATAAAACCAAAAACCATGGTTATTGTAGTTAAACCATGGTAACCACAAATTAACCATGGTTTTGCTACTCTAACCATAGTTTAACCATGGTATTTGTGGTAAAACTGTGGTTCTATAAATGGTAATCAATTAGCCAAAAAAACAGTAGCTCTCATTTGCATTTAAAGGGACACACACAAAATGGTGTGTTTTTGCTCACACCCAAAGAGGGGCAAATTTGTAATTAATGATCTAGGGGGTATTTTGAGCTGAAACTTCACAGACACATGCTGGGGACACCAGAGATTTATATTACATCTTATGAAAAGGGGCATAATATGTAGCCTACATATTATATATATAATAAAGAGCCTACACGACAGTTTGTACATTTATTTTCCGTGTGTTTATTAAATGAACACCACACACACACCATCTGAGAAAAGTCACATTATGCTGGCCACAGACTTGAAGATTTTAAGCTTGACTTTGTCGCAACCAACTTTTTGTCCATATCATTTTGGAACATTAAATATATATTTATATGAAAAATATTGGCAGTCACTAGTATGTAACAATGATTTTTGGCCTGTGATGGAAGAGCTGACAGACTATAGACCTATCTACCATCAAAAACAATAACCTCCTTTCAGTTTTTAATAGGGTTTACATTGTTAAATTACTATTTAATTTACAATTACTACAAAATGTATTGGTCAAATGACCATTGCTGATATGTTTCATAGAAACAAAAATCTATCATTAAGTTTAACAGTAGAGGGTGCCGAGAGCTTTACGTGTTAAGGACACTCAACATTCTGCATTTAATATAGGCTATGTATTTTCAACACATTGAGAAATTAGGCTTATTTATAAATATAAACCATTTCATAATATTTGCCAATGCTTTTCACTTTTAATATAAATTAATATAAAAATCAGATCCATTTACAAGATTTTATTAAAGGGGTCATACAGTTCTAAAAAGAACATTATATTGTGTATTTAGTTTGATGCAATGTGTTTATGCGGTTTTAGGTTCAAAAAAGTCATTATTTTACACATACCGTACATTATTGTTGCTCCTCTGCCCCTCCTTTCTGAAACGCGTTGATTTTTACAAAGCTCATCGTTCTGAAACGCGCGGTATGCTCTGATTGACTAGCGATCCATAGCATTGTGATTGGCCCGAATACCTTAAGCTTGTGACGGAAATGTCATGCTCCTTACCATATTTGGAACATGAGCTCCCGAAGCAATAACGACAGGTGATAATGTCGGTACTATCAATTCAAGCCTGAATCTGATCCGGAAAATGCAGATGACCAAGCTGATTGATAAACTTTGCCAGCGCGACTAGACCAGAATGTAACAGATTGGTAAGTTTGCATTTGTTATCGCAGAAACGACAAACAATCGCTACTCTACACTCACCTAAAGGATTATTAGGAACACCTGTTCTTTTTCTCATTAATGCAATTATCTAATCAACCAATCACATGGCAGTTGCTTCAATGCATTTAGGGGTGTGGTCCTGGTTAAGACAATCTCCTAAACTCCAAACTGAATGTCAGAATGGGAAAGAAAGTTGATTTAAGCAATTTTGAGCGTGGCATGGTTGTTGGTGCCAGACGGGCCGGTCTGAGTATTTCACAATCTGCTCAGTTACCAGGATTTTCATACACAACCATTTCTAGGGTTTACAAAGAATGGTGTGAAAAGGGAAAAACATCCAGTATGCGGCAGTCCTGTGGGTGAAAAATGCCTTGTTGATGCTAGAGGTCAGAGGAGAATGGGCCGACTGATTCAAGCTGATAGAAGAGCAACTTTGACTGAAATAACCACTCGTTACAACCGAGGTATGCAGCAAAGCATTTGTGAAGCCACAACATGCACAACCTTGAGGCAGATGGGCTACAACAGCAGAAGACCCCACTGGGTACCACTCATGTCCACTACAAATAGGAAAAAAGAGGCTACAATATGCACAAGCTCACCAAAATTGGACAGTTGAAGACTGGAAAAATGTTGCCTGGTCTGATGAGTCCCTATTTCTGTTGAGACATTCAGATGGTAGAGTCAGAATTTGGCGTAAACAGAATGAGAACATGGATCCATCATGCCTTGTTACCACTGTGCAGGCTGGTGGTGGTGGTGTAATGGTGTGGGGGATGTTTTCTTGGCACACTTTAGGCCCCTTAGTGCCAATTGGGCATCGTTTAAATGCCACGGCCTACCTGAGCATTGTTTCTGACCATGTCCATCCCTTTATGACCACCATGTACCCATTCTCTGATGGCTACTTCCAGCAGGATAATGCACTATGTCACAAAGCTCAAATCATTTCAAATTGGTTTCTTGAACATGACAATGAGTTCGCTGTACTAAAATGGTCATCTTTGGGATGTGGTGGAACGGGAGCTTCGTGCCCTGGATGTGCATCCCACAAATCTCCATCAACTGCAAGATGCTATCCTATCAATATGGGCCAACATTTCTAAAGAATGCTTTCAGCACCTTGTTGAATCAATGTCACGTAGAATTAAGGCAGTTCTGAAGGCGAAAGGGGGTCAAACACAGTATTAGTATGGTGTTCCTAATAATCCTTTAGGTGAGTGTATACTGCTTAAAACTCATGTTTGAATAGTCAGTAGCAAATTCTTAAAAAATTAAAACATACTTACAGGCTGTGACTGTGAATCAGAAGTGCCAGACTGTACTTGCAAAAATGGAATTGCCCCACTTTTTAGAATCAGCCTTTGTGCACAACAGGCCTTGTAGGCTACTTTCCCAGGTGCTAGAAACAGTCCTCTGAAAAATGTGTAGCACACAGTCGAATATTTGGGTTGTACTGTTCTGGAACAGTGTTGTAAATAAAGCTTAACCACTGTTTTCTAATTGTGCCCTCTTTGGAAGGCCAAACAAAGTAGTTTGGCTTTCTTTGTGTATACATTTGGGGCGGTGTTATGAAACTCTGCCCCCACAGACTGATGTAGATTTGTGGGGGCGTGTTTGAATGAAGTATTTTAGGAAGGTGTGGCTGATCCTTAACTTTTACAAAGAATATCTCTTTGGGTTTGAGACTTTGTAACTGCAGATATTATACATGCACAAACAGCTACATAACACACTAAAGAAAAAGGAAAACAAGAAATTGCATCATATGACCCCTTTAAAACCATATTTGATTCTTAGCAATTACAGCCGAGGCATCAACCACAACAAACAATTTTGCTTCTAATTGATATCTTATTAATATGAAAGGACAACTTTATGAACATTTTTAAGCATTGTTTTAAATTGAGCAAAATATTTTCACTAGTTTATTTATCAGTTTTTCAAACAACAGAATGATATCAGACATTTATTAAAATTATTTCTCATGCATGTTGCAGACCTATGCTAGATTATTTATAGAAACTGTGAATAGTGTGCATTTGTGCTACAGCAGATTTTGCAATGCAAATTTACATGTCATCTGTACACGATAAAATAGCTAACAACAGTGTCAGTGCTGTTGTATCAGTATAACTATATCCATTTTTCTCCTTTGGCAATGAAAAAGACTCCAGTGGCCAGACCCAGCAGCCCAAGAGCCAGACCAACTCCACAGAACACTGTTGGACCGATGCTGGGCTTCTTTACCTCAACATCTGCACAGACACACATGTTTGTGAAATTCATCATGTGTTTCTAAAAGGAGTTAGATGTGAATATTAAACTGCTGCCATATTAAATACCCACCCCATGTTCTGGTTTGAGGTTGTTGAAGGGCTTTGTGCTCTACAGAACAGCTGTAAATGTCTCCTTCCTCTGGAATGAAGCTCAGTCGAGAAAATACATTCAGTGTCCCATCTTTGTTGGGATAATATCTGCTTAGTGTTGATTCATTTGTCACATTCACATTGTTCTTGGTCCACGAGACTTTGACCGGTGGAGGGAAGAATCCAGACACCAAACAAATCAGAGTATTATTGACATTTAAATTCACATCGTTCCTGGGGTAAATGAAGGTAAAGGGGGAATCTGAAAGATATTTAAATTTAATTTGATCACTGTTTTGTTTAATAACCATATTTAATCCTAATTCTGTAGATGGTAACTGTAGAGTAGAAGAAAATTACATCTTACCAAGAGGTTCAGATATATTAAAAGAGAGCGTCGTGAAATAAGCATCTCTGCACAAATGTGTTAATTCAACATCATTAGGGTTATCATATTGTAGGAGTAGTATATCAAAGCCAGGTAAACCATATACAATATCGGGTACTGTGAGAACTAGTTTTGCCTCTTCTAAATCCATGTATGCAGCCACTTCAGTTTCATACGTGAAGAGAATTTCATTACTACCAGCTGATCCACTGCACGATTCAATAACGCCATATTCAGAATAACCTAAAGATTTCAGAATTTAAAAGATGTTACATATCATCTAGAAAAGATTTTTAGTAGTTTAGTTTAAAATCTTAAATTTGACCAATATAAGAATAACAATATAATAATAATAATAATAATAATAATAATAATATATATATATATATATATATATATATATATATATATATATATATATATATATATATATATATATATATATATATATATATATATATATACAGGTGCTGGTCATATAATTAGAATATCATCACAAAGTTGATTTATTTCACTAATTCCATTCAAAAAGTGAAACTTGTAAATTATATTCATTCATTACACACAGACTGATATATTTCAAATGTTTATTTCTTTTAATTTTGATGATTATAACTGACAACTAAGGAAAATCCCAAATTCAGTATCTCAGAAAATTAGAATATTGTGAGAAGGTTGAATATTGAAGACACCTGGTGTCACTCTAATCAGCTAATGAACTCAAAACACATGCAAACGCCTTTAAATGGTCTCTCAGTCTAGTTCTGTAGGCTACACAATCATGGAGAAGACTGCTGACCTGACCGTTGTCCAAAAGACGACCATTGACACCTTGCACAAGGAAGGCAAGACACAAAAGGTCATTGCAAAAGAGGCTGGCTGTTCACAGAGCTCTGTGTCCAAGCACATTAATAGAGAGGCGAAGGGAAGGAAAAGATGTGGTAGAAAAAAGTGTACAAGCAATTGGGATGACCGCACCCTGGAGAGGATTGTGAAACAAAACCCATTCAAAAATGTGGGGGAGATTCACAAAGAGTGGACTGCAGCTGGAGTCAGTGCTTCAAGAACCACTACGCACAGACGTATGCAAGACATGGGTTTCAGCTGTCGCATTCCTTGTGTCAAGCTACTCTTGAACAACAGACAGCGTCAGAAGCGTCTCGCCTGGGCTAAAGACAAAAAGGACTGGACTGCTGCTGAGTGCTCCAAAGTTATGTTCTCTGATGAAAGTAAATCAGGGTCCCAGAGTCTGGAGGAAGAGAGGAGAGGCACACAATCCACGTTGCTTGAGGTCCAGTGTAAAGTTTCCACAGTCAGTGATGGTTTGGGGTGCCATGTCATCTGCTGGTGTTGGTCCGCTGTGTTTTCTGAGGTCCAAGGTCAACGCACTCCATACACCAGGAAGT
>CM031950.1:23280479-23322402 GCA_018749465.1 Paracanthobrama guichenoti
AATCATGCCAGAACATGGTCGGGATTCTGAATGTGGTATCATGGTAAACTATGGTAAACCATGCTAGAATCATGGTAAATCATACTAGAGCCGGTAGCTATGGTAATCAGGGAAATCAACACTGAAGCGTGGTTACCAGAACGCTAGAGCATTAGTTAATCAGGGTAAATCATGTTAGAACATGGTCAATTACTGAATGCGTAAATCAAGGTAAGCTATGGTAAACTAGGGGCGTAAACGATACACCAACGCCCGCGGTTCGGTTCATGTCACGTTTTTGGAGCCACGGTTCGTTCAGTTCTGTTTGCTGTGGAGTCAGGGTTCATGGCAGGGGGACCAGCAATAATGACACACTAGATTCACTTTTAACTTGAATAATAACAACATATAATTTAACTTATTAACTTTATATTAATTAACTGTACATTGACTTCACAATTTCTATAGAGCAGTTAGCATAGGCCTACCTGATTAAACTAAAATTAAATACATGCCTCCTGTAGACTATAATAGAATTTACCATTTACTATAATGTTTAAAAAAACAAGCACATTTATTTCATAATGATGACACACACAAGTAATTTACACTTAAACACTTAAATTATACAAATGACCAATACTGATAAATAAAGAGGCCTATGAATTAAATCGCAGTTTTGTTAATACAATAATGTACACCACACCAATTTAAAAATAAACAAAATAACAAATTGAAAATAAAGTGGCATTCTGGGGTTATGGAAACGGTTACCATGGTGAATACACAATACTTCATGAACTGTTAATGAAACATGAAAACTGCTCCTAATGATCTGAACGAACATCATATCGGCATGTAAATCCTTCCCAGCTTAAACACATCGCCGAACCAGTTACGTGAGTTACTGGGTACTTTAATTTTATTTCATGACTCTACGAATTGTCATCGTAACGCTGCTCATAGTTTCTCTCGCGCTTCATGAAGAGATACACGGAGCCGCCGCGCACGCCGTGCACGTGAAACTAAAGAGTGTGTGGTATGAGCACAGTATAACGGCTGACAGGACACGCAAAGCTGTTTTTCTGAGGTGAGAGAGATTTTTATTTCATAAGGCACAAGCTACGAAAACTACGATGTTGCTGGGACTCAAAAGGTAGCATTTTGCCTATACCTGGCTAAAGGGGAAACTGGCTCTCTGTCCTTCCACCATACAGCTTGAGCGATCACCCAAGACTCCTAAGTCACGCCACATGCACTTAGAAGACAAAAGTTAGTGTATATTTAGTAAATAATGTTATAATAATAATAATAATAATAATAATATTTAGTAAATATACAGCTCTTAGTTGTTAAAAGTGCACCAATTACCATTCAGTCAAATGCTGAGGAAGAAAAAGATTGTGTGACATAAGGTGAAGTGAGAGCTGGGCCGGGCACGCTCAGATCGACATGAGAGTATCGCGTTCCAACTGTGGTGATGTATTTATGTTTTTCGTTCGTTTGAATATCGCTACACTTCCTATGGTAAACCATTCTAGAATCATGGGAAATCATACTAGAGCGCGTGGTTAATCAGGGTAAATCATGGTAAACTATGGTAAACCATGCTAGAATCATGGTAAAATCATACTAGAGCGTGGTTAATCGTGAATGTGGTAAATCATGGTAAACCATGCTAGAATCATTGTAAATCATGCTATAACGTGGTAAAACAGGAGTAAGTCATGGTAAACTATGGTAAACCATGCTAGAATCATGTGGAAATCATACTAGAGCGTGGTTAATCAGGGTAAATCATGGTAAACTATGGTAAACCATGCTAGAATCATGGGAAATCATACAATCAGCGTGGTTAATCAGGGTAAACCATGGTAAATCATGGTAAACCATGCTAGAATCATGGTTAATCGTGAATGTGGTAAATCATGGTAAACCATGCTAGAATCATGGTAAATCATACTAGAACGTGGTTAATCTATGGTAAACTGCATGCTAGAAACATGGTAAATTCTGAATGTGGTAAATCATGGTAAACTATGGTAAACCATTCTAGAATCATGGTAAATCATACTAGAGCGTGGTTAATCAGGGTAAATCATGGTAAACTATGGTAAATCATGGTAAACTATGGTAAATCATGCTAGAACGCGTTTAATGAATGTGGTAAATCATGGTAAACTATGGTAAACCATGCTAGAAATCGCTCCATAATAGCGTGGTTAATCAGGGTAAATCATGGTAAAACTATGGTAAACCATGCTAGAATCATGGTAAATCATACTAGAACATGGTAAATTCAATGGGTAAATCATGGTAACTATGGTAAACCATGGTAGAATCATGGTTAATCGTGAATGTGGTAAATCATAGTAAACCATGCTAGAATCATGGTAAATCATACTAGAACGTGGTTAATCAGGGTAAATCATGCTAGAACATGGTAAATTCTGAATGTGGTAAATCATGGTAAACTATGGTAAACCATGCTAGAATCATGGGAAATCATACTAGAGAGTGGTTAATCAGGGTAAATCATGGTAAACTATGGTAAACCATGCTAGAATCATGGGAAATCATACTAGAACGTGGTTAATCAGGGTAAATCATGCTAGAACATGGTAAATTCTGAATGTGGTAAATCATGGTAAACTATGGTAAACCATGCTAGAATCATGGGAAATCATACTAGAGAGTGGTTAATCAGGGTAAATCATGGTAAACTATAGTAAACCATGCTAGAATCATTATAAATCATGCTAGAACGTGGTTAATCGTGAATGTGGTAAATCATGGTAAACTATAGTAAACCATGCTAGAATCATTGTAAATCATTCTAGAACGTGGTAAAACAGAGCAAGTCATGGTAAACTATGGTAAACCATGCTAGAATCATGGGAAAGCATACTAGATTGTGGTAAAACAGGGTAAATCATGCTAGAACATGGTAAATTCTGAATGTGGTAAATCATACCAGAGCGTGGTTAATCAGGGTAAATCATGGTAAAACATCGTAAACCATGCTAGAATCATGGGAAATCATACTAGAACGTGGTTAATCAGGTAAAATCATGCTAGAACATGGTAAATTCTGAATGTGGTAAATCATGGTAAAACTATGCTAGAATCATGGTAAATCATACTAGAGCGTGGTTAATCAGGGTAAATCATGGTAAACTATGGTAAACCATGCTAGAATCATGGGAAATCATACTAGAACGTGGTTAATCAGGGTAAATCATGGTAAACTATGGTAAACCATGCTAGAATCATGGGAAATCATACTAGAACGTGGTTAATCAGGGTAAATCATGCTAGAACATGGTAAATTCTGAATGTGGTAAATCATGGTAAACTATGGTAAACCATGCTAGAATCATGGGAAATCATACTAGAGAGTGGTTAATCAGGGTAAATCATGGTAAACTATAGTAAACCATGCTAGAATCATTGTAAATCATGCTAGAACGTAGTTAATCGTGAATGTGGTAAATCATGGTAAACTATAGTAAACCATGCTAGAATCATTGTAAATCATTCTAGAACGTGGTAAAACAGAGCAAGTCATGGTAAACTATGGTAAACCATGCTAGAATCATGGGAAAGCATACTAGATTGTGGTAAAACAGGGTAAATCATGCTAGAACATGGTAAATTCTGAATGTGGTAAATCATACTAGAGCGTGGTTAATCAGGGTAAATCATGGTAAACTATCGTAAACCATGCTAGAATCATGGGAAATCATACTAGAACGTGGTTAATCAGGGTAAATCATGCTAGAACATGGTAAATTCTGAATGTGGTAAATCATGGTAAACTATGCTAGAATCATGGTAAATCATACTGGCGTGGTTAAAGGTAAATCATGGTAAACTAGGTAAACCATGCTAGAATCATGGGGAAATCATACTAGAACGTGGTTAATCGGGGTAAATCATGCTAGAACATGGTAAATTCTGAATGTGGTAAATCATGGTAAACCATTCTAGAACCATCATAAATCATACTAGAACGTGGTTAACCGTAAATGTGGTAAGTCGTGGTAAACTCATGGTAAACCATGCTAGAATCAACATCATACTAGAACATGGTAAAGGGGTAAATCATGCTAGAACGTGGTTAATCAGGGTAAATCATGCTAGAACATGGTAAATTCTGAATGTGGTAAATCATGGTAAACCATGGTAAACCATGCTAGAATCATGGGAAATCATACTAGAACGTGGTTAATCGGGGTAAATCATGCTAGAACATGGTAAATTCTGAATGTGGTAAATCATGGTAAACCATTCTAGAACCATCATAAATCATACTAGAACGTGGTTAACCGTAAATGGTAAGTCGTGGTAAACTATGGTAAACCATGCTAGAATCAACGTAAATCATACTAGAACATGGTAAAACAGGGTAAGTCATGCTAGAACGTGGTTAATCAGGGTAAATCATGCTAGAACATGGTCAATTCTGAATGTGGTAAATCAAGGTAAGCTATGGTAAACTAGGGGTGTAACGATACACCAACGCCACAGTTCGGTTCATGTCACGGTTTTGGAGCCACGGTTCGGTTCAGTTCTGTTTGCTGTGGAGTCAGGGTTCATGGCAGGGGACCAGCAATAATGACACTAGATTCACTTTTAACTTAATAATAACAACATATAATTTAACTTATTAACTTTATATTAATTAACTGTACATTGACTTCACAATTTCTATAGAGCAGTTAGCATAGGCCTACCTGATTAAACTAAAATTAAATACATGCCTCCACTGTAGACTATAATAGAATTTTACCATTTACTATAATGTTTAAAAAAACAAGCACATTTATTTCATAATTGATGACACACACAAGTAATTTACACTTAAACACTTAAATTATACAAATGACCAATACTGATAAATAAATAGGCCTATGAATTAAATACGCAGTTTTTGTTAATACAATAATGTACACCACACCAATTTAAAAATAAACAAAATAACAAATTGAAAATAAAGTGGCATTCTGGGGTTATGGAAACGGTTACCATGGTGAATACACAATACTTCATGAACTGTTAATGAAACATGAAAACTGCTCCTAATGATCTGAACGAACATCATATCGGCATGTAAATCCTTCCCAGCGAACACACGTACGAACCAGTTACGTGAGTTACTGGTACTTTAATTTTATTTCATGACTTACTTAATTGTCATCGTAACGCTGCTCATAGTTTCTCTCGCGCTTCATGAAGAGATACACGGAGCGCGCGCACGCCTCGTGCACGTGAAACTAAAGAGTGTGTGGTATGAGCACAGTATAACGGCTGACAGGACACGAAAGCGGTTTTCTGAGGTGAGAGAGATTTTTATTTCATAAGGCACAAGCTACGAAAACTACGATGTTGCTGGGACTCAAAAGGTAGCATTTTGCCTATACCTGGCTAAAGGGGAAACTGGCTCTCTGTCCTTCCACCATACAGCTTGAGCGATCACCCAAGACTCCCAAGTCACGTCACATGCACTTAGAAGACAAAAGTTAGTGTATATTTAGTAAATAATGTTATAATAATAATAATAATAATAATTAATATTTATAAATATACAGCTCTTAGTTGTTAAAAGTGCACCAATTACCATTCAGTCAAATGCTGAGGAAGAAGAAAAAAGATTGTGTGACATAAGGTGAAGTGAGAGCTGGGCCGGGAACGCGTTCGGATCGACATGAGAGTATCGCGGTTCCAACCGTGGGTGATGTATTGCGGTTTTTCGGTTCGGTTTGAATATCGTTACACCTATGGTAAACCATTCTAGAATCATGGTAAATCATACTAGAGCGTGGTTAATCAGGGTAAATCATGGTAAACTATGGTAAACCATGCTAGAATCATGGTAAATCATACTAGAGCGTGGTTAATCAGGGTAAATCATGGTAAACTATAGTAAACCATGCTAGAATCATTGTAAATCATACTAGGCGTGGTTAATCAGGGTAAATCATGGTAAACTATGGTAAACTATGCTAGAATCATGGGAAATCATACTAGAGCGTGGTTAATCAGGGTAAACTATGGTAAACCATGCTAGAATCATGGGAAATCATACTAGATAATCGTAAATCATGGTTAATCAGGGTAAACCATGGTAAACTATGGTAAACCATGCTAGAATCATGGTTAATCGTGAATGTGGTAAATCATGGTAAACCATGCTAGAATCATGGTAAATCATACTAGAATGTGGTTAATCAGGGTAAATAATGATAGAACATGGTAAATTCTGAATGTGGTAAATCATACTAGAGCATGGTTAATCAGGGTAAATCATGGTAAACTATGGTAAACCATGCTAGAATCATGGGAAATCATACTAGAACGTGGTTAATCAGGGTAAATCACGCTAGAACATGGTAAATTCTGAATGTGGTAAATCATGGTAAACCATTCTAGAACCATCGTGAAATCATACTAGAACGTGGTTAACCATGTGAATGTGGTAAGTCGTGGTAAACTATGGTAAACCATGCTAGAATCAACGTAAATCATGCTAGAACATGGTAAAACAGGGTAAGTCATGGTAAACTATGGTAAACCATGCTAGAATCATGGTAAATCATGCTAGAACATGGTAAATTCTGAATGTGGTAAATCATGGTAAACTATAGTAAACCATGCTAGAATCATTGTAAATCATGCTAGAACGTGGTTAATCGTGAATGTGGTAAATCATGGTAAACCATGCTAGAATCATTGTAAATCATGCTAGAACGTGGTAAAACAGAGCAAGTCATGGTAAACTATGGTAAACCATGCTAGAATCATGGGAAAGCATACTAGATTGTGGTAAAACAGGGTAAATCATGCTAGAACATGGTAAATTCTGAATGTGGTAAATCATACTAGGCGTGGTTAATCAGGGTAAATCATGGTAAACTATGGTAAACCATGCTAGAATCATGGTAAATCATACTAGAACGTGGTTAATCGTGAATGTGGTAAATCATGGTAAACCATGCTAGAATCATTGTAAATCATGCTATAACGTGGTAAAACAGGGTAAGTCATGGTAAACTATGGTAAACCATGCTAGAATCATGGTAAATCATACTAGAACATGGTAAATTCTGAATGTGGTAAATCATGGTAAACTATGGTAAACTATGCTAGAATCATGGGAAATCATACTAGAGCGTGGTTAATCAGGGTAAACTATGGTAAACTATGGTAAACTATGCTAGAATCATGGGAAATCATACTAGAGCGTGGTTAATCAGGGTAAACTATGGTAAACCATGCTAGAATCATGGGAAATCATACTAGAGCGTGGTTAATCAGGGTAAACCATGGTAAACTATGGTAAACCATGCTAGAATCATGGTTAATCGTGAATGTGGTAAATCATGGTAAACCATGCTAGAATCATGGTAAATCATACTAGAATGTGGTTAATCAGGTAAATAATGATAGAACATGGTAAATTCTGAATGTGGTAAATCATACTAGAGCATGGTTAATCAGGGTAAATCATGGTAAACTATGGTAAACCATGCTAGAATCATGGGAAATCATACTAGAACGTGGTTAATCGTGGTTAACCGTGAATGTGGTAAGTCGTGGTAAACTATGGTAAACCATGCTAGAATCATGGTAAATCATGCTAGAACATGGTAAATTCTGAATGTGGTAAATCATCATGGTAAACTATAGTAAACCATGCTAGAATCATTGTAAATCATGCTAGAACGTGGTAAAACAGAGCAAGTCATGGTAAACTATGGTAAACCATGCTAGAATCATGGGAAAGCATACTAGATTGTGGTAAAACAGGGTAAATCATGCTAGAACATGGTAAATTCTGAATGTGGTAAATCATACTAGGCGTGGTTAATCAGGGTAAATCATGGTAAACTATGGTAAACCATGCTAGAATCATGGGAAATCATACTAGAACGTGGTTAATCGTGAATGTGGTAAATCATGGTAAACCATTCTAGAACCATCATAAATCATACTAGAACGTGGTTAACCGTAAATGTGGTAAGTCGTGGTAAACTATGGTAAACCATGCTAGAATCAACGTAAATCATACTAGAACATGGTAAAACAGGGTAAGTCATGGTAAACTATGGTAAACCATGCTAGAATCATGGTAAATCATGCTAGAACATGGTCAATTCTGAATGTGGTAAATCATGGTAAACTATGGTAAACCATGCTAGAATCATGGGAAATCATACTAGAGCGTGGTTAATCAGGGTAAATCATACTAGAACGTGGTTAATCAGGGTAAATCATGTTAGAACATGGTCAATTCTGAATGTGGTAAATCAAGGTAAGCTATGGTAAACTAGGGGTGTAACGATACACCAACGCCACGGTTCGGTTCATGTCACGGTTTTGGAGCCACGGTTCGGTTCAGTTCTGTTTGCTGTGGAGTCAGGGTTCATGGCAGGGGACCAGCAATAATGACACTAGATTCACTTTTAACTTAATAATAACAACATATAATTTAACTTATTAACTTTATATTAATTAACTGTACATTGACTTCACAATTTCTATAGAGCAGTTAGCATAGGCCTACCTGATTAAACTAAAATTAAATACATGCCTCCACTGTAGACTATAATAGAATTTTACCATTTACTATAATGTTTAAAAAAACAAGCACATTTATTTCATAATTGATGACACACACAAGTAATTTACACTTAAACACTTAAATTATACAAATGACCAATACTGATAAATAAAGAGGCCTATGAATTAAATCGCAGTTTTTGTTAATACAATAATGTACACCACACCAATTTAAAAATAAACAAAATAACAAATTGAAAATAAAGTGGCATTCTGGGGTTATGGAAACGGTTACCATGGTGAATACACAATACTTCATGAACTGTTAATGAAACATGAAAACTGCTCCTAATGATCTGAACGAACATCATATCGGCATGTAAATCCTTCCCAGCGAACACACGTCGAACCAGTTACGTGAGTTACTGGTACTTTAATTTTATTTCATGACTTACGAATTGTCATCGTAACGTTGCTCATAGTTTCTCTCGCGCTTCATGAAGAGATACACGGAGCGCGCGCACGCCTCGTGCACGTGAAACTAAAGAGTGTGTGGTATGAGCACAGTATAACGGCTGACAGGACACGAAAGCGGTTTTCTGAGGTGAGAGAGATTTTTATTTCATAAGGCACAAGCTACGAAAACTACGATGTTGCTGGGACTCAAAAGGTAGCATTTTGCCTATACCTGGCTAAAGGGGGAAACTGGCTCTCTGTCCTTCCACCATACAGCTTGAGCGATCACCCAAGACTCCCAAGTCACGTCACATGCACTTAGAAGACAAAAGTTAGTGTATATTTAGTAAATAATGTTATAATAATAATAATAATAATAATAATATTTAGTAAATATACAGCTCTTAGTTGTTAAAAGTGCACCAATTACCATTCAGTCAAATGCTGAGGAAGAAAAAAGATTGTGTGACATAAGGTGAAGTGAGAGCTGGGCGAGGCACGCGTCGGATCGACATGAGAGTATCGCGGTTCCAACCGTGGGTGATGTATTGGCGGTTTTCGGTTCGGTTTGAATATCGTTACACTATGGTAAACCATTCTAGAATCATGGTAAATCATACTAGAGCGTGGTTAATCAGGGTAAATCATGGTAAACTATGGTAAACCATGCTAGAATCATGGTAAATCATACTAGAGCGTGGTTAATCAGGGTAAATCATGGTAAACTATGGTAAACCATGCTAGAATCATGGTAAATCATACTAGAGCGTGGTTAATCAGGGTAAATCATGGTAAACTATGGTAAACTATGCTAGAATCATGGGAAATCATACTAGAGCGTGGTTAATCAGGGTAAACTATGGTAAACCATGCTAGAATCATGGGAAATCATACTAGAGCGTGGTTAATCAGGGTAAACCATGGTAAACTATGGTAAACCATGCTAGAATCATGGTTAATCGTGAATGTGGTAAATCATGGTAAACCATGCTAGAATCATGGTAAATCATACTAGAATGTGGTTAATCAGGGTAAATAATGATAGAACATGGTAAATTCTGAATGTGGTAAATCATACTAGAGCATGGTTAATCAGGGTAAATCATGGTAAACTATGGTAAACCATGCTAGAATCATGGGAAATCATACTAGAACGTGGTTAATCAGGGTAAATCACGCTAGAGAACATGGTAAATTCTGAATGTGGTAAATCATGGTAAACCATTCTAGAACCATCGTGAAATCATACTAGAACGCGGTTAACCGTGAATGTGGTAAGTCGTGGTAAACTATGGTAAACCATGCTAGAATCAACGTAAATCATGCTAGAACATGGTAAAACAGGGTAAGTCATGGTAAACTATGGTAAACCATGCTAGAATCATGGTAAATCATGCTAGAACATGGTAAATTCTGAATGTGGTAAATCATGGTAAACTATAGTAAACCATGCTAGAATCATTGTAAATCATGCTAGAACGTGGTTAATCGTGAATGTGGTAAATCATGGTAAACCATGCTAGAATCATTGTAAATCATGCTAGAACGTGGTAAAACAGAGCAAGTCATGGTAAACTATGGTAAACCATGCTAGAATCATGGGAAAGCATACTAGATTGTGGTAAAACAGGGTAAATCATGCTAGAACATGGTAAATTCTGAATGTGGTAAATCATACTAGAGCGTGGTTAATCAGGGTAAATCATGGTAAACTATGGTAAACCATGCTAGAATCATGGTAAATCATACTAGAACGTGGTTAATCGTGAATGTGGTAAATCATGGTAAACCATGCTAGAATCATTGTAAATCATGCTATAACGCGGTAAAACAGGGTAAGTCATGGTAAACTATGGTAAACCATGCTAGAATCATGGTAAATCATACTAGAACATGGTAAATTCTGAATGTGGTAAATCATGGTAAACTATGGTAAACTATGCTAGAATCATGGGAAATCATACTAGAGCGTGGTTAATCAGGGTAAACTATGGTAAACTATGGTAAACTATGCTAGAATCATGGGAAATCATACTAGAGCGTGGTTAATCAGGGTAAACTATGGTAAACCATGCTAGAATCATGGGAAATCATACTAGAGCGTGGTTAATCAGGGTAAACCATGGTAAACTATGGTAAACCATGCTAGAATCATGGTTAATCGTGAATGTGGTAAATCATGGTAAACCATGCTAGAATCATGGTAAATCATACTAGAATGTGGTTAATCAGGGTAAATAATGATAGAACATGGTAAATTCTGAATGTGGTAAATCATACTAGAGCATGGTTAATCAGGGTAAATCATGGTAAACTATGGTAAACCATGCTAGAATCATGGGAAATCATACTAGAACGTGGTTAACCGTGAATGTGGTAAGTCGTGGTAAACTATGGTAAACCATGCTAGAATCATGGTAAATCATGCTAGAACATGGTAAATTCTGAATGTGGTAAATCATGGTAAACTATAGTAAACCATGCTAGAATCATTGTAAATCATGCTAGAACGTGGTAAAACAGAGCAAGTCATGGTAAACTATGGTAAACCATGCTAGAATCATGGGAAAGCATACTAGATTGTGGTAAAACAGGGTAAATCATGCTAGAACATGGTAAATTCTGAATGTGGTAAATCATACTAGAGCGTGGTTAATCAGGGTAAATCATGGTAAACTATGGTAAACCATGCTAGAATCATGGGAAATCATACTAGAACGTGGTTAATCGTGAATGTGGTAAATCATGGTAAACCATTCTAGAACCATCATAAATCATACTAGAACGTGGTTAACCGTAAATGTGGTAAGTCGTGGTAAACTATGGTAAACCATGCTAGAATCAACGTAAATCATACTAGAACATGGTAAAACAGGGTAAGTCATGGTAAACTATGGTAAACCATGCTAGAATCATGGTAAATCATGCTAGAACATGGTCAATTCTGAATGTGGTAAATCATGGTAAACTATGGTAAACCATGCTAGAATCATGGGAAATCATACTAGAGCGTGGTTAATCAGGGTAAATCATACTAGAACGTGGTTAATCAGGGTAAATCATGTTAGAACATGGTCAATTCTGAATGTGGTAAATCAAGGTAAGCTATGGTAAACTAGGGGTGTAACGATACACCAACGCCACAGTTCGGTTCATGTCACGGTTTTGGAGCCACGGTTCGGTTCAGTTCTGTTTGCTGTGGAGTCAGGGTTCATGGCAGGGGACCAGCAATAATGACACTAGATTCACTTTTAACTTAATAATAACAACATATAATTTAACTTATTAACTTTATATTAATTAACTGTACATTGACTTCACAATTTCTATAGAGCAGTTAGCATAGGCCTACCTGATTAAACTAAAATTAAATACATGCCTCCACTGTAGACTATAATAGAATTTTACCATTTACTATAATGTTTAAAAAAACAAGCACATTTATTTCATAATTGATGACACACACAAGTAATTTACACTTAAACACTTAAATTATACAAATGACCAATACTGATAAATAAAGAGGCCTATGAATTAAATCGCAGTTTTTGTTAATACAATAATGTACACCACACCAATTTAAAAATAAACAAAATAACAAATTGAAAATAAAGTGGCATTCTGGGGTTATGGAAACGTTACCATGGTGAATACACAATACTTCATGAACTGTTAATGAAACATGAAAACTGCTCCTAATGATCTGAACGAACATCATATCGGCATGTAAATCCTTCCCAGCGAACACACGCCGAACCAGTTACGTGAGTTACTGGTACTTTAATTTTATTTCATGACTTACGAATTGTCATCGTAACGTTGCTCATAGTTTCTCTCGCGCTTCATGAAGAGATACACGGAGCGCGCGCACGCCTCGTGCACGTGAAACTAAAGAGTGTGTGGTATGAGCACAGTATAACGGCTGACAGGACACGCAAAGCGTTTTCTGAGGTGAGAGAGATTTTTATTTCATAAGGCACAAGCTACGAAAACTACGATGTTGCTGGGACTCAAAAGGTAGCATTTTGCCTATACCTGGCTAAAGGGGGAAACTGGCTCTCTGTCCTTCCACCATACAGCTTGAGCGATCACCCAAGACTCCCAAGTCACGTCACATGCACTTAGAAGACAAAAGTTAGTGTATATTTAGTAAATAATGTTATAATAATAATAATAATAATAATAATATTTAGTAAATATACAGCTCTTAGTTGTTAAAAGTGCACCAATTACCATTCAGTCAAATGCTGAGGAAGAAAAAAGATTGTGTGACATAAGGTGAAGTGAGAGCTGGGCAGCACGCGTCGGATCGACATGAGAGTATCGCGGTTCCAACCGTGGGTGATGTATTGCGCGTTTTTCGTTCGGTTTGAATATCGTTACACCCCTATGGTAAACCATTCTAGAATCATGGTAAATCATACTAGAGCGTGGTCAGGGTAAATCATGGTAGACTATGGTAAATCATGGTAGAATCATGGTAAATCATACTAGAGCGTCAAGTGAGCGTGAATTGAAAATCAGGTAAATCATGGTAAACTATGGTAAACCATGCTAGAATCATGGTAAATCATACTAGAACGTGTGAGTTAATCGTGAATGTGGTAAATCATGGTAAACCATGCTAGAATCATTGTAAATCATGCTATAACGTGGTAAAACAGGGTAAGTCATGGTAAACTATGGTAAACCATGCTAGAATCATGGGAAATCATACTAGAGCGTGGTTAATCAGGGTAAATCATGGTAAACTATGGTAAACCATGCTAGAATCATGGGAAATCATACAATCAGCGTGGTTAATCAGGGTAAATCATGGTAAACTATGGTAAACCATGCTAGAATCATGGTTAATCGTGAATGTGGTAAATCATGGTAAACCATGCTAGAATCATGGTAAATCATACTAGAACGTGGTTAATCAGGGTAAATCATGCTAGAACATGGTAAATTCTGAATGTGGTAAATCATGGTAAACTATGGTAAACCATTCTAGAATCATGGTAAATCATACTAGAGCGTGGTTAATCAGGGTAAATCATGGTAAACTATGGTAAACCATGCTAGAATCATGGTAAATCATACTGAATGTGGTAAATCAATATGGTAAATCATACTAGAACGCGTGGTAAATCGTGAATGTGGTAAGTCATGGTAAACTATGGTAAACCATGCTAGAATCATGGGAAATCATACTAGAGCGTGGTTAATCAGGGTAAATCATGGTAAACTATGGTAAACCATGCTAGAATCATCGTAAATCATACTAGAACATGGTAAATTCTGAATGTGGTAAATCATGGTAAACTATGGTAAACCATGCTAGAATCATGGTTAATCGTGAATGTGGTAAATCATGGTAAACCATGCTAGAATCATGGTAAATCATACTAGAACGTGGTTAATCAGGGTAAATCATGCTAGAACATGGTAAATTCTGAATGTGGTAAATCATGGTAAACTATGGTAAACCATGCTAGAATCATGGGAAATCATACTAGAGAGTGGTTAATCAGGGTAAATCATGGTAAACTATGGTAAACCATGCTAGAATCATGGGAAATCATACTAGAACGTGGTTAATCAGGGTAAATCATGCTAGAACATGGTAAATTCTGAATGTGGTAAATCATGGTAAATTATGGTAAACCATGCTAGAATCATGGGAAATCATACTAGAGAGTGGTTAATCAGGGTAAATCATGGTAAACTATAGTAAACCATGCTAGAATCATTGTAAATCATGCTAGAACGTGGTTAATCGTGAATGTGGTAAATCATGGTAAACTATAGTAAACCATGCTAGAATCATTGTAAATCATTCTAGAACGTGGTAAAACAGAGCAAAGTCATGGTAAACTATGGTAAACCATGCTAGAATCATGGGAAAGCATACTAGATTGTGGTAAAACAGGGTAAATCATGCTAGAACATGGTAAATTCTGAATGTGGTAAATCATACTAGAGCGTGGTTAATCAGGGTAAATCATGGTAAACTATCGTAAACCATGCTAGAATCATGGGAAATCATACTAGAACGTGGTTAATCAGGGTAAATCATGCTAGAACATGGTAAATTCTGAATGTGGTAAATCATGGTAAACTATGCTAGAATCATGGTAAATCATACTAGAGCGTGGTTAATCAGGGTAAATCATGGTAAACTATGGTAAACCATGCTAGAATCATGGGAAATCATACTAGAACGTGGTTAATCAGGGTAAATCATGGTAAACTATGGTAAACCATGCTAGAATCATGGGAAATCATACTAGAACGTGGTTAATCAGGGTAAATCATGCTAGAACATGGTAAATTCTGAATGTGGTAAATCATGGTAAACTATGGTAAACCATGCTAGAATCATGGGAAATCATACTAGAGAGTGGTTAATCAGGGTAAATCATGGTAAACTATAGTAAACCATGCTAGAATCATTGTAAATCATGCTAGAACGTGGTTAATCGTGAATGTGGTAAATCATGGTAAACTATAGTAAACCATGCTAGAATCATTGTAAATCATTCTAGAACGTGGTAAAACAGAGCAAGTCATGGTAAACTATGGTAAACCATGCTAGAATCATGGGAAAGCATACTAGATTGTGGTAAAACAGGGTAAATCATGCTAGAACATGGTAAATTCTGAATGTGGTAAATCATACTAGAGCGTGGTTAATCAGGGTAAATCATGGTAAACTATCGTAAACCATGCTAGAATCATGGGAAATCATACTAGAACGTGGTTAATCAGGGTAAATCATGCTAGAACATGGTAAATTCTGAATGTGGTAAATCATGGTAAACTATGCTAGAATCATGGTAAATCATACTAGAGCGTGGTTAATCAGGGTAAATCATGGTAAACTATGGTAAACCATGCTAGAATCATGGGAAATCATACTAGAACGTGGTTAATCGGGGTAAATCATGCTAGAACATGGTAAATTCTGAATGTGGTAAATCATGGTAAACCATTCTAGAACCATCATAAATCATACTAGAACGTGGTTAACCGTAAATGTGGTAAGTCGTGGTAAACTATGGTAAAACCATGCTAGAATCAACGTAAATCATACTAGAACATGGTAAAACAGGGTAAGTCATGCTAGAACGTGGTTAATCAGGGTAAATCATGCTAGAACATGGTAAATTCTGAATGTGGTAAATCATGGTAAACTATGGTAAACCATGCTAGAATCATGGGAAATCATACTAGAAACGCATTAGTTAATCGGGGTAAATCATGCTAGAACATGGTAAATTCTGAATGTGGTAAATCATGGTAAACCATTCTAGAACCATCATAAATCATACTAGAACGTGGTTAACCGTAAATGTGGTAAGTCGTGGTAAACTATGGTAAACCATGCTAGAATCAACGTAAATCATACTAGAACATGGTAAAACAGGGTAAGTCATGCTAGAACGTGGTTAATCAGGGTAAATCATGCTAGAACATGGTCAATTCTGAATGTGGTAAATCAAGGTAAGCTATGGTAAACTAGGGGTGTAACGATACACCAACGCCACAGTTCGGTTCATGTCACGGTTTTGGAGCCACGGTTCGGTTCAGTTCTGTTTGCTGTGGAGTCAGGGTTCATGGCAGGGGACCAGCAATAATGACACTAGATTCACTTTTAACTTAATAATAACAACATATAATTTAACTTATTAACTTTATATTAATTAACTGTACATTGACTTCACAATTTCTATAGAGCAGTTAGCATAGGCCTACCTGATTAAACTAAAATTAAATACATGCCTCCACTGTAGACTATAATAGAATTTTACCATTTACTATAATGTTTAAAAAAACAAGCACATTTATTTCATAATTGATGACACACACAAGTAATTTACACTTAAACACTTAAATTATACAAATGACCAATACTGATAAATAAATAGGCCTATGAATTAAATCGCAGTTTTTGTTAATACAATAATGTACACCACACCAATTTAAAAATAAACAAAATAACAAATTGAAAATAAAGTGGCATTCTGGGGTTATGGAAACGGTTACCATGGTGAATACACAATACTTCATGAACTGTTAATGAAACATGAAAACTGCTCCTAATGATCTGAACGAACATCATATCGGCATGTAAATCCTTCCCAGCGAACACACACGTCGAACCAGTTACGTGAGTTACTGGTACTTTAATTTTATTTCATGACTTACGAATTGTCATCGTAACGTTGCTCATAGTTTCTCTCGCGCTTCATGAAGAGATACACGGAGCGCGCGCACGCCTCGTGCACGTGAAACTAAAGAGTGTGTGGTATGAGCACAGTATAACGGCTGACAGGACACGAAAGCGTTTTCTGAGGTGAGAGAGATTTTTATTTCATAAGGCACAAGCTACGAAAACTACGATGTTGCTGGGACTCAAAAGGTAGCATTTTGCCTATACCTGGCTAAAGGGGGAAACTGGCTCTCTGTCCTTCCACCATACAGCTTGAGCGATCACCCAAGACTCCCAAGTCACGCCACATGCACTTAGAAGACAAAAGTTAGTGTATATTTAGTAAATAATGTTATAATAATAATAATAATAATAATAATATTTAGTAAATATACAGCTCTTAGTTGTTAAAAGTGCACCAATTACCATTCAGTCAAATGCTGAGGAAGAAAAAAGATTGTGTGACATAAGGTGAAGTGAGAGCTGGGCCGGGCACGCTCGGATCGACATGAGAGTATCGCGGTTCCAACCGTGGGTGATGTATTGCGGTTTTTCGTTCGGTTTGAATATCGTTACACCCCTATGGTAAACCATTCTAGAATCATGGTAAATCATACTAGAGCGTGGTTAATCAGGGTAAATCATGGTAAACTATGGTAAACCATGCTAGAATCATGGTAAATCATACTAGAGCGTGGTTAATCAGGGTAAATCATGGTAAACTAAACTGGTAAACCATGCTAGAATCATTGTAAATCATACTAGAGCGTGGTTAATCAGGGTAAATCATGGTAAACTATGGTAAACTATGCTAGAATCATGGGAAATCATACTAGAGCGTGGTTAATCAGGGTAAACTATGGTAAACCATGCTAGAATCATGGGAAATCATACTAGAGCGTGGTTAATCAGGGTAAACCATGGTAAACTATGGTAAACCATGCTAGAATCATGGTTAATCGTGAATGTGGTAAATCATGGTAAACCATGCTAGAATCATGGTAAATCATACTAGAATGTGGTTAATCAGGGTAAATAATGATAGAACATGGTAAATTCTGAATGTGGTAAATCATACTAGAGCATGGTTAATCAGGGTAAATCATGGTAAACTATGGTAAACCATGCTAGAATCATGGGAAATCATACTAGAACGTGGTTAATCAGGGTAAATCACGCTAGAACATGGTAAATTCTGAATGTGGTAAATCATGGTAAACCATTCTAGAACCATCGTGAAATCATACTAGAACGTGGTTAACCGTGAATGTGGTAAGTCGTGGTAAACTATGGTAAACCATGCTAGAATCAACGTAAATCATGCTAGAACATGGTAAAACAGGGTAAGTCATGGTAAACTATGGTAAACCATGCTAGAATCATGGTAAATCATGCTAGAACATGGTAAATTCTGAATGTGGTAAATCATGGTAAACTATAGTAAACCATGCTAGAATCATTGTAAATCATGCTAGAACGTGGTTAATCGTGAATGTGGTAAATCATGGTAAACCATGCTAGAATCATTGTAAATCATGCTAGAACGTGGTAAAACAGAGCAAGTCATGGTAAACTATGGTAAACCATGCTAGAATCATGGGAAAGCATACTAGATTGTGGTAAAACAGGGTAAATCATGCTAGAACATGGTAAATTCTGAATGTGGTAAATCATACTAGAGCGTGGTTAATCAGGGTAAATCATGGTAAACTATGGTAAACCATGCTAGAATCATGGTAAATCATACTAGAACGTGGTTAATCGTGAATGTGGTAAATCATGGTAAACCATGCTAGAATCATTGTAAATCATGCTATAACGTGGTAAAACAGGTAAGTCATGGTAAACTATGGTAAACCATGCTAGAATCATGGTAAATCATACTAGAACATGGTAAATTCTGAATGTGGTAAATCATGGTAAACTATGGTAAACTATGCTAGAATCATGGGAAATCATACTAGAGCGTGGTTAATCAGGGTAAACTATGGTAAACTATGGTAAACTATGCTAGAATCATGGGAAATCATACTAGAGCGTGGTTAATCAGGGTAAATCATGGTAAACCATGCTAGAATCATGGGAAATCATACTAGAGCGTGGTTAATCAGGGTAAACCATGGTAAACTATGGTAAACCATGCTAGAATCATGGTTAATCGTGAATGTGGTAAATCATGGTAAACCATGCTAGAATCATGGTAAATCATACTAGAATGTGGTTAATCAGGGTAAATAATGATAGAACATGGTAAATTCTGAATGTGGTAAATCATACTAGAGCATGGTTAATCAGGTAAATCATGGTAAACTATGGTAAACCATGCTAGAATCATGGGAAATCATACTAGAACGTGGTTAACCGTGAATGTGGTAAGTCGTGGTAAACTATGGTAAACCATGCTAGAATCATGGTAAATCATGCTAGAACATGGTAAATTCTGAATGTGGTAAATCATGGTAAACTATAGTAAACCATGCTAGAATCATTGTAAATCATGCTAGAACGTGGTAAAACAGAGCAAGTCATGGTAAACTATGGTAAACCATGCTAGAATCATGGGAAAGCATACTAGATTGTGGTAAAACAGGGTAAATCATGCTAGAACATGGTAAATTCTGAATGTGGTAAATCATACTAGAGCGTGGTTAATCAGGGTAAATCATGGTAAACTATGGTAAACCATGCTAGAATCATGGGAAATCATACTAGAACGTGGTTAATCGTGAATGTGGTAAATCATGGTAAACCATTCTAGAACCATCATAAATCATACTAGAACGTGGTTAACCGTAAATGTGGTAAGTCGTGGTAAACTATGGTAAAACCATGCTAGAATCAACGTAAATCATACTAGAACATGGTAAAACAGGGTAAGTCATGGTAAACTATGGTAAACCATGCTAGAATCATGGTAAATCATGCTAGAACATGGTCAATTCTGAATGTGG
Organism: Paracanthobrama guichenoti; assembly: GCA_018749465.1. Taxonomy (NCBI): domain Eukaryota; kingdom Metazoa; phylum Chordata; class Actinopteri; order Cypriniformes; family Gobionidae; genus Paracanthobrama; species Paracanthobrama guichenoti. The sequence continues at coordinate 23,300,625 of CM031950.1, forward strand.
TAAATCATGGTAAACTATGGTAAACCATGCTAGAATCATGGGAAATCATACTAGAGCGTGGTTAATCAGGGTAAATCATACTAGAACGTGGTTAATCAGGGTAAATCATGTTAGAACATGGTCAATTCTGAATGTGGTAAATCAAGGTAAGCTATGGTAAACTAGGGGTGTAACGATACACCAACGCCACGGTTCGGTTCATGTCACGGTTTTGGAGCCACGGTTCGGTTCAGTTCTGTTTGCTGTGGAGTCAGGGTTCATGGCAGGGGACCAGCAATAATGACACTAGATTCACTTTTAACTTAATAATAACAACATATAATTTAACTTATTAACTTTATATTAATTAACTGTACATTGACTTCACAATTTCTATAGAGCAGTTAGCATAGGCCTACCTGATTAAACTAAAATTAAATACATGCCTCCACTGTAGACTATAATAGAATTTTACCATTTACTATAATGTTTAAAAAAACAAGCACATTTATTTCATAATTGATGACACACACAAGTAATTTACACTTAAACACTTAAATTATACAAATGACCAATACTGATAAATAAATAGGCCTATGAATTAAATCGCAGTTTTTGTTAATACAATAATGTACACCACACCAATTTAAAAATAAACAAAATAACAAATTGAAAATAAAGTGGCATTCTGGGGTTATGGAAACGGTTACCATGGTGAATACACAATACTTCATGAACTGTTAATGAAACATGAAAACTGCTCCTAATGATCTGAACGAACATCATATCGGCATGTAAATCCTTCCCAGCGAACACACGTCGAACCAGTTACGTGAGTTACTGGTACTTTAATTTTATTTCATGACTTACGAATTGTCATCGTAACGTTGCTCATAGTTTCTCGCGCTTCATGAAGAGATACACGGAGCGCGCGCACGCCTCGTGCACGTGAAACTAAAGAGTGTGTGGTATGAGCACAGTATAACGGCTGACAGGACACGAAAGCGGTTTTCTGAGGTGAGAGAGATTTTTATTTCATAAGGCACAAGCTACGAAAACTACGATGTTGCTGGGACTCAAAAGGTAGCATTTTGCCTATACCTGGCTAAAGGGGGAAACTGGCTCTCTGTCCTTCCACCATACAGCTTGAGCGATCACCCAAGACTCCCAAGTCACGCCACATGCACTTAGAAGACAAAAGTTAGTGTATATTTAGTAAATAATGTTATAATAATAATAATAATAATAATAATAATATTTAGTAAATATACAGCTCTTAGTTGTTAAAAGTGCACCAATTACCATTCAGTCAAATGCTGAGGAAGAAAAAAAGATTGTGTGACATAAGGTGAAGTGAGAGCTGGGCGGCACGCTCGATCGACATGAGAGTATCGCGTTCCAACCGTGGGTGATGTATTGCGGTTTTTCGGTTCGGTTTGAATATCGTTACACCCCTATGGTAAACCATTCTAGAATCATGGTAAATCATACTAGAGCGTGGTTAATCAGGGTAAATCATGGTAAACTATGGTAAACCATGCTAGAATCATGGTAAATCATACTAGAGCGTGGTTAATCAGGGTAAATCATGGTAAACTATGGTAAACCATGCTAGAATCATGGTAAATCATACTAGAGCGTGGTTAATCAGGGTAAATCATGGTAAACTATGGTAAACTATGCTAGAATCATGGGAAATCATACTAGAGCGTGGTTAATCAGGGTAAACTATGGTAAACCATGCTAGAATCATGGGAAATCATACTAGAGCGTGGTTAATCAGGGTAAACCATGGTAAACTATGGTAAACCATGCTAGAATCATGGTTAATCGTGAATGTGGTAAATCATGGTAAACCATGCTAGAATCATGGTAAATCATACTAGAATGTGGTTAATCAGGGTAAATAATGATAGAACATGGTAAATTCTGAATGTGGTAAATCATACTAGAGCATGGTTAATCAGGGTAAATCATGGTAAACTATGGTAAACCATGCTAGAATCATGGGAAATCATACTAGAACGTGGTTAATCAGGGTAAATCACGCTAGAACATGGTAAATTCTGAATGTGGTAAATCATGGTAAACCATTCTAGAACCATCGTAAATCATACTAGAACGTGGTTAACCGTGAATGTGGTAAGTCGTGGTAAACTATGGTAAACCATGCTAGAATCAACGTAAATCATGCTAGAACATGGTAAAACAGGGTAAGTCATGGTAAACTATGGTAAACCATGCTAGAATCATGGTAAATCATGCTAGAACATGGTAAATTCTGAATGTGGTAAATCATGGTAAACTATAGTAAACCATGCTAGAATCATTGTAAATCATGCTAGAACGTGGTTAATCGTGAATGTGGTAAATCATGGTAAACCATGCTAGAATCATTGTAAATCATGCTAGAACGTGGTAAAACAGAGCAAGTCATGGTAAACTATGGTAAACCATGCTAGAATCATGGGAAAGCATACTAGATTGTGGTAAAACAGGGTAAATCATGCTAGAACATGGTAAATTCTGAATGTGGTAAATCATACTAGAGCGTGGTTAATCAGGGTAAATCATGGTAAACTATGGTAAACCATGCTAGAATCATGGTAAATCATACTAGAACGTGGTTAATCGTGAATGTGGTAAATCATGGTAAACCATGCTAGAATCATTGTAAATCATGCTATAACGTGGTAAAACAGGGTAAGTCATGGTAAACTATGGTAAACCATGCTAGAATCATGGTAAATCATACTAGAACATGGTAAATTCTGAATGTGGTAAATCATGGTAAACTATGGTAAACTATGCTAGAATCATGGGAAATCATACTAGAGCGTGGTTAATCAGGGTAAACTATGGTAAACTATGGTAAACTATGCTAGAATCATGGGAAATCATACTAGAGCGTGGTTAATCAGGGTAAACTATGGTAAACCATGCTAGAATCATGGGAAATCATACTAGAGCGTGGTTAATCAGGGTAAACCATGGTAAACTATGGTAAACCATGCTAGAATCATGGTTAATCGTGAATGTGGTAAATCATGGTAAACCATGCTAGAATCATGGTAAATCATACTAGAATGTGGTTAATCAGGGTAAATAATGATAGAACATGGTAAATTCTGAATGTGGTAAATCATACTAGAGCATGGTTAATCAGGGTAAATCATGGTAAACTATGGTAAACCATGCTAGAATCATGGGAAATCATACTAGAACGTGGTTAACCGTGAATGTGGTAAGTCGTGGTAAACTATGGTAAACCATGCTAGAATCATGGTAAATCATGCTAGAACATGGTAAATTCTGAATGTGGTAAATCATGGTAAACTATAGTAAACCATGCTAGAATCATTGTAAATCATGCTAGAACGTGGTAAAACAGAGCAAGTCATGGTAAACTATGGTAAACCATGCTAGAATCATGGGAAAGCATACTAGATTGTGGTAAAACAGGGTAAATCATGCTAGAACATGGTAAATTCTGAATGTGGTAAATCATACTAGAGCGTGGTTAATCAGGGTAAATCATGGTAAACTATGGTAAACCATGCTAGAATCATGGGAAATCATACTAGAACGCGGTTAATCGTGAATGTGGTAAATCATGGTAAACCATTCTAGAACCATCATAAATCATACTAGAACGTGGTTAACCGTAAATGTGGTAAGTCGTGGTAACTATGGTAAACCATGCTAGAATCAACGTAAATCATACTAGAACATGGTAAAACAGGGTAAGTCATGGTAAACTATGGTAAACCATGCTAGAATCATGGTAAATCATGCTAGAACATGGTCAATTCTGAATGTGGTAAATCATGGTAAACTATGGTAAACCATGCTAGAATCATGGGAAATCATACTAGAGCGTGGTTAATCAGGGTAAATCATACTAGAACGTGGTTAATCAGGGTAAATCATGTTAGAACATGGTCAATTCTGAATGTGGTAAATCAAGGTAAGCTATGGTAAACTAGGGGTGTAACGATACACCAACGCCACGGTTCGGTTCATGTCACGGTTTTGGAGCCACGGTTCGGTTCAGTTCTGTTTGCTGTGGAGTCAGGGTTCATGGCAGGGGACCAGCAATAATGACACTAGATTCACTTTTAACTTAATAATAACAACATATAATTTAACTTATTAACTTTATATTAATTAACTGTACATTGACTTCACAATTTCTATAGAGCAGTTAGCATAGGCCTACCTGATTAAACTAAAATTAAATACATGCCTCCACTGTAGACTATAATAGAATTTTACCATTTACTATAATGTTTAAAAAAACAAGCACATTTATTTCATAATTGATGACACACACAAGTAATTTACACTTAAACACTTAAATTATACAAATGACCAATACTGATAAATAAAGAGGCCTATGAATTAAATCGCAGTTTTGTTAATACAATAATGTACACCACACCAATTTAAAAATAAACAAAATAACAAATTGAAAATAAAGTGGCATTCTGGGGTTATGGAAACGGTTACCATGGTGAATACACAATACTTCATGAACTGTTAATGAAACATGAAAACTGCTCCTAATGATCTGAACGAACATCATATCGGCATGTAAATCCTTCCCAGCGAACACACGTCGAACCAGTTACGTGAGTTACTGGTACTTTAATTTTATTTCATGACTTACGAATTGTCATCGTGAACGTTGCTCATAGTTTCTCTCGCGCTTCATGAAGAGATACACGGAGCGCCACGCGCCGCCGCGTACGTGAAACTAAAGAGTGTGTGGTATGAGCACAGTATAACGGCTGACAGGACACGAAAGCGGTTTTCTGAGGTGAGAGATTTTTATTTCATAAGGCACAAGCTACGAAAACTACGATGTTGCTGGGACTCAAAAGGTAGCATTTTGCCTATACCTGGCTAAAGGGGAAACTGGCTCTCTGTCCTTCCACCATACAGCTTGAGCGATCACCCAAGACTCCCAAGTCACGCCACATGCACTTAGAAGACAAAAGTTAGTGTATATTTAGTAAATAATGTTATAATAATAATAATAATAATAATAATATTTAGTAAATATACAGCTCTTAGTTGTTAAAAGTGCACCAATTACCATTCAGTCAAATGCTGAGGAAGAAAAAGATTGTGTGACATAAGGTGAAGTGAGAGCTGGGCGGGCACGCTCGATCGACATGAGAGTATCGCGGTTCCAACCGTGGGTGATGTATTGCGGTTTTTCGGTTCGGTTTGAATATCGTTACACCCCTATGGTAAACCATTCTAGAATCATGGTAAATCATACTAGAGCGTGGTTAATCAGGGTAAATCATGGTAAACTATGGTAAACCATGCTAGAATCATGGTAAATCATACTAGAACGTGGTTAATCAGGTAAATCATGGTAACTATGGTAAACCATGCTAGAATCATGGTAAATCATGCTAGAATCATGGTAAACCATGCATGCTATAGCGTGGTAAAACAGGGTAAGTCATGGTAAACTATGGTAAACCATGCTAGAATCATGGGAAATCATACTAGAGCGTGGTTAATCAGGGTAAATCATGGTAAACTATGGTAAACCATGCTAGAATCATGGGAAATCATACAATCAGCGTGGTTAATCAGGGTAAATCATGGTAAACTATGGTAAACCATGCTAGAATCATGGTTAATCGTGAATGTGGTAAATCATGGTAAACCATGCTAGAATCATGGTAAATCATACTAGAACGTGGTTAATCAGGGTAAATCATGCTAGAACATGGTAAATTCTGAATGTGGTAAATCATGGTAAACTATGGTAAACCATTCTAGAATCATGGTAAATCATACTAGAGCGTGGTTAATCAGGGTAAATCATGGTAAACTATGGTAAACCATGCTAGAATCATGGTAAATTCTGAATGTGGTAAATCATGGTAAACTATGGTAAATCATGGTTAATCGTGAATGGTAAATCATGGTAAACTATGGTAAACCATGCTAGAATCATGGGAAATCATACTAGAGCTAGGTAAATCATGGTAAACATGGTAAACGTGGTTAATCATGGTAAATCATGGGTAAATTCTGAATGTGGTAAATCATGGTAAACTATGGTAAACCATGCTAGAATCAAATCATGGTCATGGTAATCATACTAGAACGTGGTTAATCAGGGTAAATCATGCTAAACATGGTAAATTCTGAATGTGGTAAATCATGGTAAACTATGGTAAACCATGCTAGAATCATGGTCATAATCGAGAATGGTTAATCAGGTAAATCATGGTAAATGGTAAACCATGCTAGAATCATGGTAAATCATACTAGAACGTGGTTAATCAGGGTAAATCATGCTAGAACATGGTAAATTCTGAATGTGGTAAATCATGGTAAACTATGGTAAACCATGCTAGAATCATGGGAAATCATACTAGAGAGTGGTTAATCAGGGTAAATCATGGTAAACTATAGTAAACCATGCTAGAATCATGGGAAATCATACTAGAATCGTGGTTAATCAGGGTAAATCATGCTAGAACATGTGTAAATTCAGAATGTGGTAAATCATGGTAAACTATGGTAAACCATGCTAGAATCATGGTAAATCATACTAGAGAGTGGTTAATCAGGGTAAATCATGGTAAACTATGGTAAACCATGCTAGAATCATTGTAAATAATACTAGAACATGGTTAATCAGAATGTGGTAAATCATGGTAAACTATAGTAAACCATGCTAGAATCATTGTAAATCATTCTAGAGCGCAGTAAATCAGAGCAAGTCATGTAAAATATGGTAAACCATGGAATCATGGAAAGCATAAATGAATTGTGGTAAAACAGGGTAAATCATGCTAGAACATGGTAAATTCAGGCTAAATCATACTAGAACGTGGTTAATCAGGGTAAATCATGGTAAACTATGGTAAACCATGCTAGAATCATGGGAAATCATACTAGAACGTGGTTAATCAGGGTAAATCATGCTAGAACATGGTATGGTAAACCATGCTAGAATCATGGTAAATCATACTAGAGCGTGGTTAATCAGGGTAAATCATGGTAAACTATGGTAAACCATGCTAGAATCATGGGAAATCATACTAGAAATCAGGGTAAATCATGGTAAACTATGGTAAACCATGCTAGAATCATGGGAAATCATCATGCTAATCATGGAATCATGCTAGAACATGGTAAATTCTGAATGTGGTAAATCATGGTAAACTATGGTAAACCATGCTAGAATCATGGGAAATCATACTAGAGAGTGGTTAATCAGGGTAAATCATGGTAAACTATAGTAAACCATGCTAGAATCATTGTAAATCATGCTAGAACGTGTTAGATCATTGGTTAATCGTGAATGGTAAATCATGGTAAACTATAGTAAACCATGCTAGAATCATTGTAAATCATTCTAGAACGTGGTAAAACAGAGCAAGTCATGGTAAACTATGGTAAACCATGCTAGAATCATGGGAAAGCATACTAGATTGTGGTAAAACAGGGTAAATCATCATGCATAGAACATGGGTAAATTCTGAATGTGAATCATGTAAATCATACTAGAGCGTGGTTAATCAGGGTAAATCATGGTAAACTATGGTAAACCATGCTAGAATCATGGGAAATCATGCTATAACGCCAGAACATGGTTAATCAGGGTAAATCATGCTAGAACATGGTAAATTCTGAATGTGGTAAATCATGGTAAACTATGCTAGAATCATGGTAAATCATACTAGAAATCAGGGTAAATCATGGTAAACTATGGTAAACCATGCTAGAATCATGGGAAATCATACTAGAGCGTTAATCAGTAAATCAAAACTATGGTAAATCATGCTAGATCATGACATGGTAATCTGACTATGGTAAATCATGAAACTATGGTAAAATCATTCTAGAACCATGGTAAATCATACTAGAACGTGGTTAACCGTGAAATGTGGTAAATCATACTAGAACGTGGTAGTAAACTATGGTAAACCATGCTAGAATCATGGGTGAAATCATACTAGAACAATGTGGTAAAATCAGGGTAAACCATGCTAGAACGGTAAACTCTGAATGTAAATCATGGGTAAATCATGCTAGAATCATGTAAATCATACTAGAATTGGTTAATCATGGTAAATCATGGTAAACTATGGTAAACCATGCTAGAATCATGGGAAATCATACTAGAACGTGGTTAATCATGGGTAAATCATGCTAGAACATGGTAAATTCTGAATGTGGTAAATCATGGTAAACCATTCTAGAACCATCATAAATCATACTAGAACGTGGTTAACCGTAAATGTGGTAAGTCGTGGTAAACTATGGTAAACCATGCTAGAATCAACGTAAATCATACTAGAACATGGTAAAACAGGGTAAGTCATGCTAGAACGTGGTTAATCAGGTAAATCATGCTAGAACATGGTCAATTCTGAATGTGGTAAAAATCAAGGTAAGCTATGGTAAACTAGGGTGTAACGATACACCAACGCCACAGTTCGGTTCATGTCACGGTTTTGGAGCCACGGTTCGGTTCAGTTCTGTTTGCTGTGGAGTCAGGGTTCATGGCAGGGGACCAGCAATAATGACACTAGATTCACTTTTAACTTAATAATAACAACATATAATTTAACTTATTAACTTTATATTAATTAACTGTACATTGACTTCACAATTTCTATAGAGCAGTTAGCATAGGCCTACCTGATTAAACTAAAATTAAATACATGCCTCCACTGTAGACTATAATAGAATTTTACCATTTACTATAATGTTTAAAAAAACAAGCACATTTATTTCATAATTGATGACACACACAAGTAATTTACACTTAAACACTTAAATTATACAAATGACCAATACTGATAAATAAATAGGCCTATGAATTAAATCGCAGTTTTTGTTAATACAATAATGTACACCACACCAATTTAAAAATAAACAAAATAACAAATTGAAAATAAAGTGGCATTCTGGGGTTATGGAAACGGTTACCATGGTGAATACACAATACTTCATGAACTGTTAATGAAACATGAAAACTGCTCCTAATGATCTGAACGAACATCATATCGGCATGTAAATCCTTCCCAGCTTAACACACGTCGAACCAGTTACGTGAGTTACTGGTACTTTAATTTTATTTCATGACTTACGAATTGTCATCGTGAACGTTGCTCATAGTTTCTCTCGCGCTTCATGAAGAGATACACGGCGCGCCGCGCACGCCTCGCACGTGAAACTAAAGAGTGTGTGGTATGAGCACAGTATAACGGCTGACAGGACACGCAAAGCGGTTTTCTGAGGTGAGAGAGATTTTTATTTCATAAGGCACAAGCTACTAAAAACTACGATGTTGCTGGGACTCAAAAGGTAGCATTTTGCCTATACCTGGCTAAAGGGGGAACTGGCTCTCTGTCCTTCCACCATACAGCTTGAGCGATCACCCAAGACTCCCAAGTCACGTCACATGCACTTAGAAGACAAAAGTTAGTGTATATTTAGTAAATAATGTTATAATAATAATAATAATAATAATAATAATATTTAGTAAATATACAGCTCTTAGTTGTTAAAAGTGCACCAATTACCATTCAGTCAAATGCTGAGGAAGAAAAAGATTGTGTGACATAAGGTGAAGTGAGAGCTGGGCGGGGCACGCTCGGATCGACATGAGAGTATCGCGGTTCCAACCGTGGGTGATGTATTGCGGTTTTTCGTTCGGTTTGAATATCGTTACACCCTATGGTAAACCATTCTAGAATCATGGTAAATCATACTAGAGCGTGGTTAATCAGGGTAAATCATGGTAAACTATGGTAAACCATGCTAGAATCATGGTAAATCATACTAGAGCGTGGTTAATCAGGGTAAATCATGGTAAACTATGGTAAACCATGCTAGAATCATGGTAAATCATACTAGAACGTGGTTAATCGTGAATGTGGTAAATCATGGTAAACCATGCTAGAATCATTGTAAATCATGCTAGAACGTGGTAAAACAGGGTAAGTCATGGTAAACTATGGTAAACCATGCTAGAATCATGGGAAATCATACTAGAGCGTGGTTAATCAGGGTAAATCATGGTAAACTATGGTAAACCATGCTAGAATCATGGGAAATCATACAATCAGCGTGGTTAATCAGGGTAAATCATGGTAAACTATGGTAAACCATGCTAGAATCATGGTTAATCGTGAATGTAAATCATGGTAAACCATGCTAGAATCATGGTAAATCATACTAGAACGTGGTTAATCAGGTAAATCATGCTAGAACATGGTAAAATCAATGTGGTAAATCATGGTAAACTATGGTAAACCATGCTAGAATCATGGTAAATCATGCTAGAACGTGGTTAATCAGGGTAAATCAGCAAGCTATCATGCTAAAATCTGAATGTGGTAAATCATGGTAAATCATTCTAGAACCATGGTAAATCATACTAGAGCGTGGTGAATGTGGTAAATCATGGTAAACTATGGTAAACCATGCTAGAATCATGGTAAATCATACTAGAACGCGTGGTAAATCAGGGTAAATCATGGTAAACTATGGTAAACCATGCTAGAATCATGCGAACATGGTAAATTCTGAATGTGGTAAATCATGGTAAACTATGGTAAACCATGCTAGAATCATGGTAAATCATACTAGAACGTGGTTAATCGTGAATGTGGTAAATCATGGTAAACCATGCTAGAATCATTGTAAATCATGCTAGAACATGGTAAATTCTGAATGTGGTAAATCATGGTAAACTATGGTAAACCATGCTAGAATCATGGGAAATCATACTAGAGCGTGGTTAATCAGGGTAAACTATGGTAAACATGCTAGAACATGGTAAATTCTATGGTAAATGGTAAATCATGCTAGAATCATGGTTAATCAATGTGGTAAATCATGGTAAACTATGGTAAACCATGCTAGAATCATGGGAAATCATACTAGAACGTGGTTAATCAGGTAAAATGTGGTAACTATGGTAAACCATGCTAGAATCATTGTAAATCATGCTAGAACGTGGTAAATCAGGGGTAAATCATGGTAAACTATGGTAAACCATGCTAGAATCATGGTAAATCATACTAGAACATGGTAAATTCTGAATGTGGTAAATCATGGTAAACTATGGTAAACCATGCTAGAATCATGGGAAATCATACTAGAACGTGGTTAATCAGGGTAAATCATGCTATGGTAAATTCTATGGTAAACTATGCTAGAATCATGGTAAATCATACTAGAACATGGTAAATCATGAATAGAGGTAAAATCATGGTAAACTATGGTAAATCATGCTAGAATCATGGTAAATCATGCTAGATCGTGGTAAATCAGGGTAAACATGGTAAACCATGCTAGAACCATGGTAAATCATACTAGAACGTGGTCGTGAAATCATGGTAAATCATGGTAAACCATGCTAGAATCATGGGAAATCATACTAGAATGTGGTTAATCAGGGTAAATCATGATAGAACATGGTAAATTTGCTGAATCATGGTAAATCATACTAGAGCATGGTTAATCAGGGTAAATCATGGTAAACTATGGTAAACCATGCTAGAATCATGGTAAATCATGCTAGAACATGGTTAACCGCGGAATCAGGTAAATCATGGTAAACTATGGTAAACCATGCTAGAATCATGGTAAATCATACTAGAACATGGTAAATCAGGGTAAATCATGGTAAACTATGGTAAACCATGCTAGAATCATGGTAAATCATACTAGAACGTGGTTAATCAGGGTAAATCATGGTAAACTATGGTATGCTAGAACCATGCTAGAATCAGAATTCATACTAGAACGTGGTAATCAGGGTAAATCATGCTAGAACATGGTAAATTCTGAATGTGGTAAATCATGGTAAACTATGCTAGAATGGTAAATTCTGAATGTGGTAAATCATACTAGAGCGTGGTTAATCAGGGTAAATCATGGTAAACTATGGTAAACCATGCTAGAATCATGGGAAATCATACTAGAACGTGGTTAATCAGGGTAACCATGGTAAACGCATATGGTAAATCATGGTAAACCATTCTAGAATCATGGTAAATCATACTAGAACGTGGTTAATCAGTAAATGTGGTAATGGTGGTAAATCTATGGTAAACCATGCTAGAATCATGGTAAATCATACTAGAACGTGGTTAATCGGGGTAAATCATGCTAGAACATGGTAAATTCTGAATGTGTAAACCATGGTAAAATCATTCTAGAACCATCATAAATCATACTAGAACGTGGTTAATGTGAATGTGGTAAGTCATGGTAAACTATGGTAAACCATGCTAGAATCAACGTAAATCATACTAGAACATGGTAAAACAGGGTAAGTCATGCTAGAACGTGGTTAATCAGGGTAAATCATGCTAGAACATGGTCAATTCTGAATGTGGTAAATCAAGGTAAGCTATGGTAAACTAGGGGTGTAACGATACACCAACGCCACAGTTCGGTTCATGTCACGGTTTTGGAGCCACGGTTCGGTTCAGTTCTGTTTGCTGTGGAGTCAGGGTTCATGGCAGGGGACCAGCAATAATGACACTAGATTCACTTTTAACTTAATAATAACAACATATAATTTAACTTATTAACTTTATATTAATTAACTGTACATTGACTTCACAATTTCTATAGAGCAGTTAGCATAGGCCTACCTGATTAAACTAAAATTAAATACATGCCTCCACTGTAGACTATAATAGAATTTTTACCATTTACTATAATGTTTAAAAAAACAAGCACATTTATTTCATAATTGATGACACACACAAGTAATTTACACTTAAACACTTAAATTATACAAATGACCAATACTGATAAATAAATAGGCCTATGAATTAAATCGCAGTTTTTGTTAATACAATAATGTACACCACACCAATTTAAAAATAAACAAAATAACAAATTGAAAATAAAGTGGCATTCTGGGGTTATGGAAACGGGTTACCATGGTGAATACACAATACTTCATGAACTGTTAATGAAACATGAAAACTGCTCCTAATGATCTGAAACGAACATCATATCGGCATGTAAATCCTTCCCAGCGAACACACGTCGAACCAGTTACGCGTGAGTTACTGGTACTTTAATTTTATTTCATGACTTACTTAATTGTCATCGTAACGCTGCTCATAGTTTCTCTCGCTTCATGAAGAGATACACGGAGCGCCACGCACGCCTGCGTGCACGTGAAACTAAAGAGTGTGTGGTATGAGCACAGTATAACGGCTGACAGGACACGCAAAAGCGGTTTTCTGAGGTGAGAGAGATTTTTATTTCATAAGGCACAAGCTACGAAAACTACGATGTTGCTGGGACTCAAAAGGTAGCATTTTGCCTATACCTGGCTAAAGGGGAAACTGGCTCTGTCCTTCCACCATACAGCTTGAGCGATCACCCAAGACTCCTGGTCACGTCACATGCACTTAGAAGACAAAAGTTAGTGTATATTTAGTAAATAATGTTATAATAATAATAATAATAATAATAATATTTAGTAAATATACAGCTCTTAGTTGTTAAAAGTGCACCAATTACCATTCAGTCAAATGCTGAGGAAGAAAAAAGATTGTGTGACATAAGGTGAAGTGAGAGCTGGGCGGGGCACGCTCGGATCGACATGAGAGTATCGCGGTTCCAACCGTGGGTGATGTATTGCGTTTTTCGGTTCGGTTTGAATATCGTTACACCCCTATGGTAAACCATTCTAGAATCATGGTAAATCATACTAGAGCGTGGTTAATCAGGGTAAATCATGGTAAACTATGGTAAACCATGCTAGAATCATGGTAAATCATACTAGTAGCGTAGTTAATCAGGGTAAATCATGGTAAACTATGGGTAAACCATGCTAGAATCATGGTAAATCATACTAGACGTGGTTAATCAGGGTAAATCATGGTAAACTATGGTAAACCATGCTAGAAAATCATACCTAGAAAAACTATGTAAATCATACTAGGCGTGGTTAAAACCAGCTAGGTAAATCATGGTAAACTATGGTAAACTATGCTAGAATCATGGGAAATCATACTAGGCGTGGTTAATCAGGGTAAAATCATGGTAAACTATGGTAAACCATGCTAGAATCATGGGAAATCATACTATGCGTGGTAAATCAGGTGTAAACTATGGTAAACCATGGTAGAATATGGTAAATCATGCTAGAATCCATGGTTAATGGTAAACCATGCTAGAATCATGGTTAATGGAATAAATCATGGTAAACCATGCTAGAATCATGGTAAATCATACTAGAAATGTGGTTAATCAGGGTAAATAATGATAGAACATGGTAAATTCTGAATGTGGTAAATCATACTAGAGCATGGTTAATCAGGGTAAATCATGGTAAACTATGGTAAACCATGCTAGAATCATGGGAAATCATACTAGAACGTGGTTAATCAGGGTAAATCACGCCAGAACATGGTAAATTTCTGAATGTGGTAAATCATGGTAAACCATTCTAGAACCATCGTAAATCATACTAGAACGTGGTTAACCGTGAATGTGGTAAGTCGTGGTAAACTATGGTAAACCATGCTAGAATCAACGTAAATCATGCTAGAACATGGTAAAACAGGGTAAGTCATGGTAAACTATGGTAAACCATGCTAGAATCATGGTAAATCATGCTAGAACATGGTAAATTCTGAATGTGGTAAATCATGGTAAACTATAGTAAACCATGCTAGAATCATTGTAAATCATGCTAGAACGTGGTTAATCGTGAATGTGGTAAATCATGGTAAACCATGCTAGAATCATTGTAAATCATGCTAGAACGTGGTAAAACAGAGCAAGTCATGGTAAACTATGGTAAACCATGCTAGAATCATGGGAAAGCATACTAGATTGTGGTAAAACAGGGTAAATCATGCTAGAACATGGTAAATTCTGAATGTGGTAAATCATACTAGAGCGTGGTTAATCAGGGTAAATCATGGTAAACTATGGTAAACCATGCTAGAATCATGGTAAATCATACTAGAACGTGGTTAATCGTGAATGTGGTAAATCATGGTAAACCATGCTAGAATCATTGTAAATCATGCTATAACGTGGTAAAACAGGGTAAGTCATGGTAAACTATGGTAAACCATGCTAGAATCATGGTAAATCATACTAGAACATGGTAAATTCTGAATGTGGTAAATCATGGTAAACTATGGTAAACTATGCTAGAATCATGGGAAATCATACTAGAGCGTGGTTAATCAGGTAAAACTATGGTAAACTATGGTAAACTATGCTAGAATCATGGGAAATCATACTAGAGCGTGGTTAATCAGGGTAAATCTATGGTAAACCATGCTAGAATCATGGGAAATCATACTAGAGCGTGGTTAATCAGGGTAAACCATGGTAAACTATGGTAAACCATGCTAGAATCATGGTTAATCGTGAATGTGGTAAATCATGGTAAACCATGCTAGAATCATGGTAAATCATACTAGAATGTGGTTAATCAGGGTAAATAATGATAGAACATGGTAAATTCTGAATGTGGTAAATCATACTAGAGCATGGTTAATCAGGGTAAATCATGGTAAACTATGGTAAACCATGCTAGAATCATGGGAAATCATACTAGAACGTGGTTAACCGTGAATGTGGTAAGTCGTGGTAAACTATGGTAAACCATGCTAGAATCATGGTAAATCATGCTAGAACATGGTAAATTCTGAATGTGGTAAATCATGGTAAACTATAGTAAACCATGCTAGAATCATTGTAAATCATGCTAGAACGTGGTAAAACAGAGCAAGTCATGGTAAACTATGGTAAACCATGCTAGAATCATGGGAAAGCATACTAGATTGTGGTAAAACAGGGTAAATCATGCTAGAACATGGTAAATTCTGAATGTGGTAAATCATACTAGAGCGTGGTTAATCAGGGTAAATCATGGTAAACTATGGTAAACCATGCTAGAATCATGGGAAATCATACTAGAACGTGGTTAATCGTGAATGTGGTAAATCATGGTAAACCATTCTAGAACCATCATAAATCATACTAGAACGTGGTTAACCGTAAATGTGGTAAATCGTGGTAAACTATGGTAAACCATGCTAGAATCAACGTAAATCATACTAGAACATGGTAAAACAGGGTAAGTCATGGTAAACTATGGTAAACCATGCTAGAATCATGGTAAATCATGCTAGAACATGGTCAATTCTGAATGTGGTAAATCATGGTAAACTATGGTAAACCATGCTAGAATCATGGGGAAATCATACTAGAGCGTGGTTAATCAGGGTAAATCATACTAGAACGTGGTTAATCAGGGTAAATCATGTTAGAACATGGTCAATTCTGAATGTGGTAAATCAAGGTAAGCTATGGTAAACTAGGGGTGTAACGATACACCAACGCCACAGTTCGGTTCATGTCACGGTTTTGGAGCCACGGTTCGGTTCAGTTCTGTTTGCTGTGGAGTCAGGAGTTCATGGCAGGGGACCAGCAATAATGACACTAGATTCACTTTTAACTTAATAATAACAACATATAATTTAACTTATTAACTTTATATTAATTAACTGTACATTGACTTCACAATTTCTATAGAGCAGTTAGCATAGGCCTACCTGATTAAACTAAAATTAAATACATGCCTCCACTGTAGACTATAATAGAATTTTACCATTTACTATAATGTTTAAAAAAACAAGCACATTTATTTCATAATTGATGACACACACAAGTAATTTACACTTAAACACTTAAATTATACAAATGACCAATACTGATAAATAAAGAGGCCTATGAATTAAATCGCAGTTTTTGTTAATACAATAATGTACACCACACCAATTTAAAAATAAACAAAATAACAAATTGAAAATAAAGTGGCATTCTGGGGTTATGGAAACGTGTTACCATGGTGAATACACAATACTTCATGAACTGTTAATGAAACATGAAAACTGCTCCTAATGATCTGAACGAACATCATATCGGCATGTAAATCCTTCCCAGCGAACACCGTCGAACCAGTTACGTGAGTTACTGGTACTTTAATTTATTTCATGACTTACGAATTGTCATCGTAACGTGTTGCTCATAGTTTCTCGCTTCATGAAGAGATACACGGAGCGCCGCGCACGCGCTTCGTGCACGTGAAACTAAAGAGTGTGGTATGAGCACAGTATAACGGCTGACAGGACACGAAAGCGGTTTTCTGAGGTGAGAGAGATTTTTATTTCATAAGGCACAAGCTACGAAAACTACGATGTTGCTGGGACTCAAAGGTAGCATTTTGCCTATACCTGGCTAAAGGGGAAACTGGCTCTCTGTCCTTCCACCATACAGCTTGAAGCGATCACCCAAGACTCCTAAGTCACGTCACATGCACTTAGAAGACAAAAGTTAGTGTATATTTAGTAAATAATGTTATAATAATAATAATAATAATAATAATATTTAGTAAATATACAGCTCTTAGTTGTTAAAAGTGCACCAATTACCATTCAGTCAAATGCTGAGGAAGAAAAAGATTGTGTGACATAAGGTGAAGTGAGAGCTGGGCGGAACACGCTCGGATCGACATGAGAGTATCGCGGTTCCAACCGTGGGTGATGTATTGCGGTTTTTCGTTCGGTTTGAATATCGTTACACCCCTATGGTAAACCATTCTAGAATCATGGTAAATCATACTAGAGCGTGGTTAATCAGGGTAAATCATGGTAAATATGGTAAACCATGCTAGAATCATGGTAAAATCATACTAGAGCGTGGTTAATCAGGGTAAATCATGGTAAACTATGGTAAACCATGCTAGAATCATGAGTAAATCATGCTAGAACGTGGTTAATCAATGTGGTAAATCATGGTAAACCATGCTAGAATCATTGTAAATCATGCTATAACGGTAAAACAGGGTAAGTCATGGTAAACTATGGTAAACCATGCTAGAATCATGGGAAATCATACTAGAGCGTGGTTAATCAGGGTAAATCATGGTAAACTATGGTAAACCATGCTAGAATCATGGGAAATCATACAATCAGCGTGGTTAATCAGGGTAAATCATGGTAAACTATGGTAAACCATGCTAGAATCATGGTTAATCGTGAATGTGGTAAATCATGGTAAACCATGCTAGAATCATGGTAAATCATACTAGAACGTGGTTAATCAGGGTAAATCATGCTAGAACATGGTAAATTCTGAATGTGGTAAATCATGGTAAACTATGGTAAACCATGCTAGAATCATGGTAAATCATACTAGAGCGTGGTTAATCAGGGTAAATCATGGTAAACTATGGTAAAACCATGCTAGAATCATGGTAAATTCTGAATGTGGTAAATCATGGTAAACTATGGTAAATCATACTAGAACGCGTTTAATCGTGAATGTGGTAAGTCATGGTAAACTATGGTAAACCATGCTAGAATCATGGGAAATCATACTAGAGCGTGGTTAATCAGGGTAAATCATGGTAAACTATGGTAAACCATGCTAGAATCATGGTAAATCATACTAGAACATGGTAAATTCTGAATGTGGTAAATCATGGTAAACTATGGTAAACCATGCTAGAATCATGGTTAATCGTGAATGTGGTAAATCATGGTAAACCATGCTAGAATCATGGTAAATCATTACTAGAACGTGGTTAATCAGGGTAAATCATGCTAGAACATGGTAAATTCTGAATGTGGTAAATCATGGTAAACTATGGTAAACCATGCTAGAATCATGGGAAATCATACTAGAGAGTGGTTAATCAGGGTAAATCATGGTAAACTATGGTAAACCATGCTAGAATCATGGGAAATCATACTAGAACGTGGTTAATCAGGTAAATCATGCTAGAACATGGTAAATTCTGAATGTGGTAAATCATGGTAAACTATGGTAAACCATGCTAGAATCATGGGAAATCATACTAGAGAGTGGTTAATCAGGTAAATCATGGTAAACTATAGTAAACCATGCTAGAATCATTGTAAATCATGCTAGAACGTGGTTAATCGTGAATGTGGTAAATCATGGTAAACTATCAGTGAAACCATGCCAGAATCATGGTAAGTAAATCATGCTCTAGAACGTTGTGGTAAAACAGAGCAAGTCATGGTAAACTATGGTAAACATATGCTAGGGTAAATCATGGGAAACCGCCATACTAGATTGTGGTGAGGTAAATACAGGTGGTTAATAAATCATGCCAGAACATGGTAAATTCTGAATGTAAACTATGTAAATCATACATACTAGAGCGGCATGAAATCGGTTAATCAGGGTAAATCATAGTAAACTATGAATTAAACCATGAGTAGAATCATGGTAACCATCGTGAAACCATGCTAGAATCATGGGAAATCATACTAGAACGTGGTTAATCAGGGTAAATCATGCTAGAACATGGTAAATTCTGAATGTGGTAAATCATGGTAAACTATGTAAACTAGAATCATGGTAAATCATACTAGAAGCGTGGTTAATCAGGGTAAATCATGGTAACTATGGTAAACCATGCTAGAATCATGGGCAAATCATGCTAGAACGTGGTTAATGTGGTAAAATCATGGTAAACTATAGTAAACCATGCTAGAATCGCGGTAAATCATTCAGACGTGGTAAAACAGAGCAAATCATGGTAAACTATAGATAAGCATGGTAGAATCATGGGAAAGCATGCTAGAATGTGGTAAAACAGGGTAAATCATGCTAGAACAGGAAATTCTGAATGTGAGTAAATCATACTGGGCGTGGTTAATCAGGGTAAATCATGGTAAACTATAGTAAACCATGCTAGAATCATGAAATCATACTAGAACGTGGTTAATCCAGGGTAAATCATGGTAAACTATGAATTCTGTAAACCATGCTAGAATCATGGTAAATCATACTAGGGTGGTTAATCAGGGCAAATCATGGTAAACTATGGTAAACCATGCTAGAATCATGGGAAATCATACTAGAACGGTGTTAATCCGGGTAAATCATGCTAGAACATGGTAAATTCTGAATGTGGTAAATCATGGTTAAACCATTCTAGAACCATCATAAATCATACTAGAACGTGGTTAACCGTAAATGTGGTAAGTCATGGTAAACTATGGTAAACCATGCTAGAATCAACGTAAATCATACTAGAACATGGTAAATTTGAAGGGTAAGTCATGCTAGAACGCGGGTTAATCAGGGTAAATCATGCAGAACATGGTAAATTCTGAATGTGGTAAATCATGGTAAACTATGGTGTAAATATCTAGAATCATGAGAAATCATATAGAAACGTGGTTAATCAGGGTAAATCATGCTAGAACATGGTAAATTCTGAATGTGGTAAATCATGGTAAACCATTCTAGAACCATCATAAATCATACTAGAACGTGGTTAACCGTAAATGTGGTAAAGTCGTAGTAAACTATGGTAAACCATGCACAGAATCAGCGTAAATCATACTAGAACATGGTAAAACAGGGTAAGTCATGCCTAGAGCGTGGTTAATCAGGAGTAAAATCATGCTAGAACATGGTCAATTCTGAATGTGAGTAAATCAAGGTAAGCTATGGTAAACTAGGGGTGTAACGATACACCAACGCCACAGTTCGGTTCATGTCACAGTTTTGGAGCCCACGGTTGGGGTTCAGTTCTGTTTGCTGTGGAGTCAGGAGTTCTTGGCAGGGGACCAGCAATAATGACACTGGATTCACTTTTAATATTAATAACAACATATAATTTAACCTTCTATATTAATTAACTGTACATTGACTTCACAATTTCTATGGAGCAGTTAGCATAGGCCTACCTGATTAAACTAAGAAATTAAATACATGCCTCCACTGTAGACTATAATAGAAATTTTACCATTTACTATAATGTTTAAAAAAAACAAGCACATTTATTTCATAATTGATTACACACACAAGTAATTTACACTTAAACACTTAAATTATACAAATGACCAATACTGATAAATAAATAATTCATAAGAATTAAATCACCAGTTTTTGTTAATACAATATGTACACCACACATCAATTTAAAAATAAACAAAATAACAAATTGAAAAGTAAAGTGGCATTCTGGGGTTATGGAACTTGTTTACCATGGTGAATACACAATACTTCATGAACTGTTAATGAAACATGAAAGCTGCTCCCAATGATGCGAACGAGAACATCATATCGGCATGTAAATCCTTCCCAGCGAACGACACGCCGAACCAGTTATACGTGAGTTACTGGTACTAATTTTATTTCATGACTTACCAATTGTCATCAGAACGTTGCTCATATGGATTTCGTAACTTCATGAAGAGATACACGAAGCGCCGCCTCGATGCCACGTGAAACTAAGAAGTGTGTGGTATGAGCACAGCATAATCAAGCGACAGACACGCAAAGCGGTTTGAGGTGAGAGATTTTATTTCATACGTTACTTCTAAAATCACGATGTTGCTGGGACTAAAAGGTAGCATTTTGCCTATACCCGGCTGGGGGGGAAAACTACCTCTGTCCTTCCACCACATACAGCTGAGCAACATCACCCAAGACTCCTGCTCACATTACGCACTTAGAATAAAAGTTAGTATATTGGGCAAAGAAGGTTATAAATAATAATAATAATAATAATAATATTTAAAATATACGCTTCTAGTTGTTAAAAAGGCACCAATTAATTATTCAGTCAAATGCTAGAGGAAGAAAAAGATTGTGTGACATAAGGTAAAGAGAGTTGGGCCGGGCACGTCAGATTTATTATGAGAGTATCACGTTCAACCGCGGGTGATGTATTAAGTGTTTTTCGGTTCGCTTGAATATCGCTACA